>JANDEH010000123.1:0-45723 GCA_024610705.1 Tetragnatha versicolor
AATATCTGTTTACTATTGAGGATATTGATGATTTCTTTTGTTCTGTTTAATGTATGATTTATAATTATTTTAAGCACTTTAACTCATCATTATGGCAAAAATATAAATTATTGGCGCCCTGTTTGCCACCATATCCATCTCATGTATGTGTTTCCTGTGTTTTTTTTTTCTCCTAGTTTGTATTTTAAATTTTTGTTATTCATAATTACAGTCACCTACATGGACCATGAGATCCCAGGTGACTATGTGAAATTGTAAATTTTCTTCTTTTTTATTTCTAGTTCAATAAATAAATTTAAAAAAAAAAAAAAAAAAAAAGTTGGGTAATCACGCCAAGGAACAATTTAAGCCGCGGCGCGAAAAGATCGGACGGTAAGTTCCAGAGAGAGCTCCTGATTTTTTTTGTCTTGGCTGCTGCAGTTTTCACTTCACCTACGTGGATTTCACATATTTCGTGAAGCTAAGGATTATCTTCTAGTGGACACCTTGATCGACCCCCTACTCCTCTTGGAACGCCCCCCATGAGGGCGTAAAGCTTTTAGGTGGGGTGGACGCCCCAAGCACTTCGCTCCGAAAGTCCCTTTCGGAGCCCCTGGAGCAGGTGATAGCCATGTGAACACCAAGTGAGGTACCTCTTTTTTTCTCCCCAGCTCATTCCCTGCATTTTGGTATAATTTGCTAATTGATATCTTAATTACAATTTAAATTCTGGTCATTTATCTCTTTGGGATGAGCTTTTTCCCCTCCAACGAACTTTCCTAACGGTGGTTCCGTTGGAATGATGCTTGCTGGTTCTAGGTCTATTTTTAGATAATAAAATAATTAAATTTAAATTTGAAGGCATACCTGTCTTCAATAGACTTGTATACTAGTGTTTTATTGTATTTTCATATAATTATGCCTTTTATTTAATGTGTGAGAGCAATTTTGCTGACTGATGTTTGATATGTTAATGTTATGGATGATGCTAGAAAATTGAATAAAAATAGAAATAAAATTCTTTTTGACTCAAAACTAAATTTAAATATTCATTTGCACCTTTTAGCATATTTTGGAATGTTCAGTTGGTGTTTGCTGACCTCAGTTTTGATTGTGGGGACTTTCTGAATTTTTCAGTTTGGCCTTTAGGAATCTGTCTTTCAGCAGAAAATAATAATATAAAATAGTAAATGGTGCCAGAAACTAAACCATCCCCCTTTTATATTAGTGTATAAAGTTGTGTTCATTGTGTACTAATTTGTATTTGAATATTTCCACTGGTTCACCTTGTGGAGATATGTTTTTGAAATGCTCTATTGGAGTCGCCCATGTTATCCAATGGGGGTGAAAATTAGTGAAATTTTTTATTTTTCTAAAATTACAAAACCTTAACCGGAGCTTCAGGCCCACCCTCCGGTTGACAAAAATGTGATTTGTTAAACTTTCAAAATTAATTAACCCCCTTTAAAGGCTATCTAAAGTCTGTGTTTTGGTCCGGTTTTGGTGTTTACATTTGTGTTTAAGGCTAATTCAATGGACCAAACCACTAATTCCTGGCATAATATGTAATCGGAATTCGCAAAATTGACCCCCTACCCTTTGAACCCGGTCTAAATCCCCTAAAAATTGTATTTTTGGCTTGTTATTGAAGTTTGTATTGAAATGCATGTACATTTCGGATTTCGTCATCTTTTGCGGATGCAAAGTGTTGCCACTGGTGAGAAACTCCATTTAAAAACTATTTCCCATGCTGTTTGCGGTAGTGCTCACTCCATAGTAGGTTACTTCCAGCGAATTCAAATTGTCGTTTCGGAAAAGCCTTTTTCTATTTACTAAATTCACTTGCTTGTTTTACGCAATAATAATTATTGCTTTCGCAAGTGTGTCGGTGTTTCTGGAGTTGCACCTGACCTATTTTAAAGCGACGAATACCTAAATTTGGGGTTTAGATCGGGTTTTTGGGGGTTTTGGGTACTTTGGCTGGGTAGTATAATTAAAATAATGTATTCTTTTGTTCTGACTGCTAAGATTTTGAAAATTGGAGAACGATTTTGGCTTTAATTATGGGTTTTGAAAACTGGCTAGTGTGTTTCCATGGGTCTCTTCGATAGGAATACTGTCTTTTCGTGGGTGCCTCTATATGAATTAATAAATCAAGGGTCTGAGTGCTTAATAAATAGCAGTTAAAGGGTATTTGACCAGTGGTCAGTTGGTATGAAAATAAGGTATTTTAGTATTTTTTTGTGTCTTATGGATATATTGGTAAAGTGTATGATATTGTATTTCAAATATTGAGATTTTAAATGGTAAATGGTTTTTGACCACTGGTCAATTAGGTCATATCTTTGCCGACTGCTTAATACTGCTAGTAGGTGGGTCGAGTTGGGTGTCGTTCCAACAGACTTTTTCTTCCAATTATTTTTATGTTGACCAATGGTCAATTCCGATTGACCATTGGCCAATAACCACTTTTTATACACTTTTTTTTAATGATTTGACCCTATGGGTCTGATTTTCTTGGTCTGTTGGGATGGTTACTCTTTTTAAAGCTCTTAAATGAGCATAGGTCAATATTTCATTTTGACATCAAAAACATATTTTCGAGTGACCACTACTTGATATGACTCACTGGTAGTCATGTTTGGCACCCCAAGACAGTCGGGTTGACATGATATTGGATACGTTTATACACTGTATTTTTCAGCTGCACCTGGTCCCTGTTGTTCCTGATTCGAGTCGTCTTAATAAAATAAATATCTCAAACGTGAATCTTGTCATTAACAACACAGACATAAACACACACGATTGTTCTTAGTATTGTTTAAAGTGTTTACAGGTGCTGACCAACTAGTAGTTGGTGGGGCTCCTTTGACTTGGTTTCTTCTCACCGATAGCTGGCTTAATGATTCTGAGTTAGTTCCCTGATATGCTGATTTCGATGATCGTGTTAAATGGCTTGAGTGTGATTTTTTTCTCTCATCCTCTGGTGAGTACTCCTTTTTCGTTTTTCATCCTTTGCCTGAACCCAACTACTCTGGCCCTGTATATATTGTGCACTAAATATAATATCAATATGTAAATACTTTGCTCTCACACATTCTTGCTAATAAGTTGTATATCACATAATTTGAGATCTCATCTGTAAATAGTTCATAATTGTCGTCCCATAAGGTGATTTTTTCACTGTAAGTTAAGTAAATATAATATAACTTGTATGTATAAATAATAGTGTACTTATTTAGTTTGCCTTAACCAGCTTGCATCCCCTCCTTGGTGTCTCACCGCGTTTCGTTTTTTTTTTTTCTTTCTATTCTTGACCAAATCATTTGGAATGTAAATTGAAGAGACCTTCTCTTCGCTGTCACCTGCCTCCTCGGTGTGCGCGTCCTCCCCCGCCTTTCTTCTGTGATTTAATTCAAGTGTGTGTGTCGAGTGTCGTCTTTTTCTTTCCAAGAATTGCGATTTTGTGCTAAAGTCAAGTTTTAGTGTGTCCAAGCCAAGTTTAATTTTCGTGTTCAAGTCAAGATTTTGTGTTTCAAGTTTCGTGTCTAATTAGAGACAGTAAAGTTTCGTGTTTTCTACTAGTATGCGCCATTAAATTTGTGCTAGTGTATCTTCACACAAGACGCTCCATTAGCTTTTCTTGCTTATAATACAGTATATTGCTCAAGACAACTTTTTTTTTTGAACTCAAGATGGAGTCCCCATCTTCGCCACCTGCCCACAATACTAGGGCTTCGTCTCGACATCACTTCCCAGAAAGATTTCCCAAATTTAGTGTCTTTACTGATGACGTGCCTAAAGTGAAGTCAACACTTGAAATACCTCATGCTAACATGTTGGACTCTGTGGAGGCTGATGTTTCAAGCGCAAGCAAACCGCAAAACCCTCAGCTCGTCGAGGCGTGTGTGATTCTTTCACCATTGATCCTACTAGAAGTCTCCACTGTTTGGTTCGAAGGTACCAAGATCAGAGTCAACACACCATACTCAAGTTCACCTTGCGTCACAGCCTCCCTGGTTTCTTCACCATGTCTAATGGCACCTGCAGAGCCGGTCAAGACCAATGAAAGTTCCCTGATGATGGAGCATGCCTCTGTGGCACCATGTTGCACTAGTGCAACCTTTCCTTACACACCTGTCATCGCTGCACCACGTCTTCATGACAGTGTTTCAAAGATGCCTAAACTGTTCTCACCTCCTTGTGTGAAACCCTTCTCCGAAGCAAAAGTTGAGTCTTTTGTGCTTGACGCTTCGATTGGCTCTCCTCTCTCCTCTGTTTGCGGTGAGTCGTTTGAACTCTCAGACCACGAAACTTCATTCTTTACACAAGAGTCACCTCAAGATCTGGATTCGCCAAGTTCCATCGACAGCATTACAAGTCATCAAAGAGCCGTCAGTCCATCTTGCTCAAACGAGAGGTTCCCTCCTCCTGATGACATAGCACCTGATGGGGATGTTGAGGTGGACATGAACACTCCTTATCTTGCTGAAATGACACCTGCTGATGATAACAAGACCACCCTTTATTCTTCTGTGGAGCAACCCCCTGATGACCCTTGCTTTGCGGCTGACCAAATCACAGGTTCAGTGTCTTGCTCCCAACCTGTTCAAAGCACTAGTAGTAACAGCTTGCAGTTGGATTCTAGTGTTTCCTTAAATGAGAACTCCGTCTCTACGAACCTCATTTCCTCTTCGTGCGACTTTCAGTGTACTGTTTGCCTGGCTGTTTTTACGAATTTGGTGCTCCTTGAGAACCACCTACGACGGAGTAACTGTGGACACACTTGCATGTATTGTGAACAATTGTTCATGACCTTTGATGCGCTTAGAGAACACATTGCTCTCATTCATAATATAACTTGCACTTCGCCATCTACGTCTGAACGAGTGAGTTGTTCTCCCCCAGTGATAACTATTGGGGACTCTCCTCTGTCCTCCTCGGAGAGCCATCGATCTGACCCCACATGCCAACCAAAAGCTTTCAAGACATTATCAGATTCAGCTTCTGATGAAGATGCTCCCCCTGATCCCCCAAGAAGGACACTCAAGTCTGTTATTGTCAACCCTAATGCACAGCTCATCCTACAGGAATCTACTGAAGATACTGACAAGCAAGCAGGCCCTGTTTTACAAATATCGACTCTAAAAGGCTTCCCGGTCCTCGTGGGTCATCTCCATGCAGAGCGAGTTAATGCTCTGTGGGACCTTGTCAGCAGCCTTCCTAATCACTCGTCTAGATCCCTTGGCAAAAGGGGCCCTCGCTATGAGTGGTTGTTTGCTGACAGAAACTATCACTACTCTGGTAAAAAGATTCACCCTTGTGCTTCGTTTGATAGTATTGCTCACTTCATAAAGGACATTGCCCTGGACCTCAAACTTGAATGTCCTAACAGCTGTCTCATAGTCTACTACCCCCCTGGGACCAACGGGATCAACCTCCATAAGGATGATGAAAGCGAGCACAGGTCAGAGCAGGTTATCACGCTCTGTCTGGGTTCTCCTGCTACCCTTGTCCTCAAGAGGGATCGGTCAGATGAGATTGTGAACAGAAGGATTTTCGATGGTGACCTTTACGTAATGCTCAATCAAGCTGGATTCAAACATGGAATCACCAACATCAAGAATGACCATGGCGGTCGTTGGGCGTTCACCTTTAGGGTTTTTCACCCTGTCTCAATTGCACCAAAGATGTCTGTAGCAAAGAATCCCACCTGTTTGAACTGTTCATCCTCCTTCCCGACCAGTGATGAACTCAAGGCACATTTCCAGAACACAAGTTGTGGTGTTCCCTGCATTTACTGTGGGAGAAAATTTTCCTCTGCCAATGCGATGTTCACGCATGCCTTAACCATTCATGGCACTGATCTGACCGCTGATGAGTGTGAGGTGGAAGCTAATGATCTGCCCTGTTGCCTTAACTGTGGTGCTACCTTCACTGATCTCAAACAACTTAACATTCATAAGCGAACATGTAGACTGCCTCAGACTGTTAAACTCTCGCCCAGTGCCCTAATGTCGCATGATGCTTCTTTGGCTGATACTGACAAACCAACTTCTCTTGGTATTGGAACACTTACAAACCCAATCATGTCTGCACCCAATAATACTGATGGGCAACAGCCTCTTGCGGTGAACTGTTGCAGAAAAATTGAAGCTGCGCCCTCTGTCTGCTCCTCAGACGACAGTGCCCTGTCAACAAGGATCGATGATCACACATGCGGTAAGAATAAAAATAAAAATACCGTCAATATATACCCCCTGAGTGATGGCAGTGTCTCTACGTGCTGCGAAAAATGTCAGGTTCGCTGTGGTGGTCTTTATGGTCTGGCGCAACACTTGAGAAATACTGCCTGTGGCCTAAGATGTCCCTACTGTTCTTTCATCTTTGGTTCAGCGGACAGGCTTGTTAGGCACTCACTTAAAAAGCACAGTGGTATGGCCCCACCGTTTGCTGTTGACAAGCCCTGCCTACCTATCTTCAAGGCTGACACTCCTATTACTGCTGTGTCGGGAACTGGTCCTAATATGGCTTCTCTGGGAACCCACCCAACTACCCACTGTCATCAACAGAAGACCTCACACATACAGCAGCCTGGTAACACCTTGCCTTCTCTCAAGAGAAAGTTGCCTACACTGAAAACCCCTTACTCGAGCAAATTGGAAACCAGGTCTACAGGAAACAAGTTCAAATGCTTGACATGTCAATTCTCAGCGAAGACGACACAAGACCTCAAGAAGCACAATCAGAAGCCTTGTCACCCGGAACCAACCAGAAAACCTGCTGTTTGTGCCAAAAAAGAACTCATCAGTTTGAAAATCACTAATGCTACATCTGACAGACAATCAGCTATCATAACCAACCCCCCTGTTGGGAAGCCTGAGCTTTTGGTCACATGCAATTCATGTATGGAAAGTTTTCCCAAATTCGCTGACATCCTCTTACACCGTGTAAGCGTGTCGGAGTGTAAAAATGCTATTGTCTCCTGCTACAGATGTAAGGAACCATTCATCTGTGCCACGGACCTCCGTGCCCACCTCGTCAACTGCTTGAAGGTAGCTCCCAAAAATAAATGCCTCGCAACACCCGAAGCTTCTCCAATCAAGGACGATTCCCTTTTGAATAATCAGCCTCCCATGAATGAAGCTGGAATCGACTCACCACCATCCGAAAGGTATATTGAACAGTCAACTCAGAGCCCCCGTGATGAGAGAATCGATGATGTGATAGCCTTGTTTGATCCAGCAAAAAAAGATGAAAATTCCAATAGAATTGCCTGTGTCACATGCTCCTCCAGCTTCACAACGATGGTTGCGTTGAAAAAACACAGAACCAAGTGTAGGCAAAAGTCAAGAAAGTGCCATGACTGTCCCTTCGTCGCTGCTAACCAAAAGATCCTAAGACTACATCAGAAACATGATTGCTCAGGCTCCGACACAACAAAATCTGCTCCTGCTAACGAAACTCAACCTCCTCTTTTCCCTGAGGCTCTTGCGCCACCAACAACTGGTGGTGTGTTCAAATCTGTGTCAATACCCTCTGATCAGCCTTCGATGATCAAAGAGGTTTCTGAGAATCCTTTGGAGTATCCTCAAGCTCATTCCCCTCCAATGGTAAATGAGAATGCCTATCCTGGGCCATCCGTCAAGATTCGTGCCTCAATGAATGACTCTCTTCAAGACTCGGAAACTGTTGCAATGAACGACTCCCCTACTGAAGATGTGACCATGTTGTTTTCTCCGGACGATGATTTTGAAACACAGCCCAGAGTTCACGAATGCTTTGACTGTAAAAAAGTCTTCCCCAACTTCCCCATTTTAAGAAGACACAAAAAACAGAGTTGTAAGGCAAGACTGAGAAAATGTCCGCATTGTCCTTTCACAACCACATCTGCTCGAATTCGGGACAAGCACGTGCGTCATCAATGTACTGTGAGACGGGACATTGAATCAGCAAAGAGAGAGTCACTGGGTCTAAAAACTCTGAGTGCCTGTGCTAGACCATCGATAAAGAATCCACCTTCGTTTGCTCTAACTATAAATCAGAAGGAAGTCTTCGTTTCGGATGCTGATTACCCTCAACTTTCTCCTATTGATGGCGAGGATCCATTGCCGGAGGAACAAGTCACTGGAAATGATGAAGACGATCCTCCAAAAGCTGCTGGGTTTCCTCGCCAAAAGAAAATCTTACCTTTGGCGGACGACCCATTCAAAGATCATCCGGCGGCCATAATAAATATTGAAGATTGTTCGATCTCCTTTTATTTCCCATTCCCTTCGGAGGCCAGATGCCCGTTTCCGGGTTGTGACATGCCCCCGACAGCTTGTCTTGAATGGGGTAAAGGAAAGGGCAACCTTGTGAAGCATCTAAAGAGGAAACACCACTTCGACCCGCCACCTGAAAAGCATTTCAACCGGTGCTTATATTGCAAAGAATTAACGGGGTTGTTCCCTTCAAAGCACCCTTGTTTGCAATATGCTTGTGTCAGAAAGGTGACCCCCTTTTCTACTCTATACATCTGTAATGTTTGTCACCACAGTTTTAACTCCGTTACAGCCCTTGGAAGTCATACGTTTAGGACCCACAAACGTGGGGCCATTGAAGCTCCGCATAATCTTGCTGGGAGCGGCTCCCTGGGTGGCCCCCCCTTGGATAATGCGACCGCCATTCCGCGGGAAAAGCATGGGATCTCTACCCAAGAAGTGCAAGAATTGCATGACCTGATTAAATCATTCCGCAGTCAAGAACCTGAAAATCGACCTCCTCCGGTAATACCACAACCCCCAACCTTTGTGCGTCATAAGGATACACCTCTTACTCCTTTTGTCGATCTTTTCCAGGCGCTCAACAATGAGCAGGATGCCAGTTTTGCTTGGACCCAATTCGAAGCTCTATTGAAAAGTGTGGTTGAAAAAGTTTGGGTGACCTGCAAAATCAAGGCACTTTCACAGAAAAAACCTTACACTCCTCCTAACCTGGATGACCCTTCCATTGTTCAAAAATTGTATAAAGGCAATAGAAGAAGCACGGTTAGACTCATTTTGGATGGCCCCTCTTCGCGAGCAACATTTACTTGTGATGCTCTCGTCTCTCACTTCTCAAAACCTGCCTCAAATGATGACATAGATGTATCAATTTACACCGCAGAAGGAATCTCTTCCGCTCCTGGCGCGGTTCCTTTGGTGTCATTTACCACTCAAGAGGTGTGCCAACGTCTTAAAAAGTTTGAAAACACGGCGCCAGGGCCGGACGGCATTACCTATAAACATTGGAAAAAGGTTGATCCTGACGGAAGGTGCCTGACTGAAATTTTTAATTATTGTCTCAGAAACAAGAAGATCCCGTGCAGTTGGAAATCCTCCAAGTCCGTTCTGATCTTTAAAAAGAAGGGGAATCCTACATCTTTGAAGAATTGGCGGCCTATTGCCCTGGCGAACACAATTGGCAAATTGTATTCTTCGCTACTCCAGGCTAGGCTGTCCAACTGGATAGAGGAGGCAGAATTGTTTCATCCGGGTCAAAAAGGCTTCAGGCCCTATGATGGGGTTGTCGAGAACAACCTTTTGCTCGAGTGGTTTCTCGCCACTGCTCGTCTTCATAAGGATTCGTCCTGTGTGGCATGGCTCGATTTCAGAGATGCTTTCGGGTCCGTGCCGCACCAAGCCATCTTTTTAGCCCTGGCTGCCTATGGAGCGGGAAGTGACTTCATCAGAATAATACAGAATATGTATACAGATGCTTCTACCTTCTTTATCGGAGAGGAGGGTCCTACAGAGCCAATTCCTGTACTGAGGGGTATCATGCAGGGTGATCCCCTCAGTGGAATCCTTTTTAATATTGCACTCGATCCCATATTGTGGAACCTAAATAGTGACATCAATACTCGCCATGTACTCGCTTATGCGGACGACGTCTCACTGCTCGCCAGGTCCCCGGAGCACCTCCAAGAACTTGTTGACAATCTTTGCTCTCTAGCTGGGAAGATTGGGCTTCGGCTGAATTCTGAAAAATGCGCCTCAATACACCTTTGTGGGAAAAAGCCAGCTGGCTGTAGAAACTCAGTAGTTATAGTTAATGGCATTCCCATTAGGTGTCTCAAGGACGGCGAACACTTTTCCTACCTTGGACGCCCTGTGGGTTTCATGCATGAACGAGTGTCGCGTTTTGATATTGCCCAGCTACAAGAAATGGCCATGAAAATTCTTCAATCAAAACTGTCGTATTGGCAGCGGCTGGACGCCCTGAAAACTTTCTTTTACCCCACCATGGTCTTCAATCACAGATTGGGAAAGTATAATAAAGAGGTTTTATCTGATCTTGATGCTTCCCTCCGTCCACACATAAAGAAACTTTTTAATTTACCGTCCATCGCAGCGGATAACTTCATCTACGGGTCATTCTCCAAAGGGTCCATCGGTATACCGGAGGCAGGAGAAGACCATGACTACTTTATAGTTGACACAGCTTTCAAGCTTTTGTCTTCGAGAGATCCCGTGATGGCGAAGATGGCACACACGAACCTCATGGAGTACGTCCAATTGAGAGTAGGACGAACGAAGAAACCTGATCCTGCTTCTTTCCTCACTGACCTGCAGTCTGGTGACTACGCTGATACGGACAACCCGCACTACTCTATATGGTCTGCGGCTAGGTCGGCATCTGGGCGTCTTGGCGTCACGTGGTCGTTTAATGGTGCCTCTCCTGTAATCGAAGCTGGAGACCTGAAACTTAACTTCGTGCAGCGTCGAGCCATTGCTGGTTCCCTTAGGAACCAGCAACGTCTTAACAAATCCGCGGACCTGCTCTGTTGCCTCAACCAGGGCAAAACCTTTTTCTGCATATCAATGCACAAAGCCTCTTTTTCATTTTACCACACTGGTCTGTACACGTCATTTGCCGACTGGAAGTTCATCTTTCCAGCTCGGCTCAACCTTCTGCCTCTGAATGGTGTTGGAAAGAAGTCCTCGTCCTCCACATCGGTCCTCTGCAGGCGTTGCGGCTCTGAGGCTGAGACCCTGCCTCATGTCCTCAACAAATGCAACCCCAACATGACCTTGATGACAGTCAGGCATAATGCTATCGTTAATCGCATAATAGAAATGTGCCGCACATGCTGCCAACTTGTGGCAGTTGACAAGACTTCGAAAACCATCCCGATGCTCCGGGACGCCGACATCAGGCACAACAATAGACCAGACATCATCCTCGTCAAAGACGGCACGTATTATCTCATCGACGTCACCGTGCCATTCGAAAATGGAGTTGATGCTTTTAAAAACTCAAGGAATATAAAGATCACGAAATATGAAACCCTGAGGATGGACATTTCGAAAAAACTTGGTCCCTGCAAGACCGTCCCTTTCATTGTGGGTTCTCTCGGGTCGTGGGACCCTGCAAACGATTCGTTCCTCGAGGAGATGTGCTCCCGGTCGTATGCAAAAACGTTCCGGGAGCTCTGTTGTTCCGACGCCAGATTCTTCTCGAGGAACATCTATAATCTGCATGTTGGTCGACAGAGGACCCTGGAGGTAACATCGTACCACCCCAGCCATAGACCGGTGCTCCCTCCTACATTTCTTCAAGAAGGTCCCTCACAAGAATCTATACCTGATATCGACGAGTCGCAGCCAGTTTCAGACTCCCTCTCTACCGAGATTTCCCGAGTGTCCTGTGAAGAGGGGCATCAAATCCAACACTTACCATCCTCTCTTCCTCCTCCCTCTGGTGATTCATCGGTTGTTTGTGAATCTGCAGCGTCTTTAGAACCTTCGTCGCCTCATGGGGAAAACTTTGACACGAACTCTCTTGCTGGGGCCGTGTCACCAACTGACAGTGCGGACAATTACGCTGCGCACACACTACGGACACAGGAAACTCTATCTGACATTGACATTGATCTTCTGTAAATAATTCAATATCATCTGTAAATAATTCAATAACATCATCTGTAATTAATTCATCTTCTTCATTATACCTCATATTCATTATTCCTCATCATACCTCATATCATAAAGAGGTAACATGTATATATTTTAAGCCATAAATAAAGAAAAATTAAATCCAGACTTAGTAATTCCGGGCAAACGGTGAGGGGTAGAGGAATGGCGTCGGTGCCAAAGTTGGGTAATCACGCCAAGGAACAATTTAAGCCGCGGCGCGAAAAGATCGGACGGTAAGTTCCAGACTTAGTAATTCCGGGCAAACGGTGGGGGGTAGAGGAATGGCGTCGGTGCCAAAGTTGGGTAATCACGCCAAGGAACAATTTAAGCCACGGCGCGAAAAGATCGGACGGTAAGTTCCAGACTTAGTAATTCCGGGCAAACGGTGGGGGGTAGAGGAATGCCGTCGGTGCCAAAGTTGGGTAATCACGCCAAGGAACAATTTAAGCCGCGGCGCGAAAAGATCGGACGGTAAGTTCCAGACTTAGTAATTCCGGGCAAACGGTGGGGGGTAGAGGAATGGCGTCGGTGCCAAAGTTGGGTAATCACGCCAAGGAACAATTTAAGCCGCGGCGCGAAAAGATCGGACGGTAAGTTCCAGACTTAGTAATTCCGGGCAAACGGTGGGGGGTAGAGGAATGGCGTCGGTGCCAAAGTTGGGTAATCACGCCAAGGAACAATTTAAGCCGTGGCGCGAAAAGATCGGACGGTAAGTTCCAGACTTAGTAATTCCGGGCAAACGATGGGGGGTAGAGGAATGGCGTCGGTGCCAAAGTTGGGTAATCACGCCAAGGAACAATTTAAGCCGCGGCGCGAAAAGATCGGACAGTAAGTTCCAGACTTAGTAATTCCGGGCAAACGGTGGGGGGTAGAGGAATGGCGTCGGTGCGAAAGTTGGGTAATCACGCCAAGGAACAATTTAAGCCGCGGCGCGAAAAGATCGGACGGTAAGTTCCAGACTTAGTAATACGGGGCAAACGGTGGGGGGTAGAGGAATGGCGTCGGTGCCAAAGTTGGGTAATCACGCCAAGGAACAATTTAAGCCGCGGCGCGAAAAGATCGGACGGTAAGTTCCAGACTTAGTAATTCCGGGCAAACGGTGGGGGATAGAGGAATGGCGTCGGTGCCAAAGTTGGGTAATCACGCCAAGGAACAATTTAAGCCGCGGCGCGAAAAGATCGGACGGTAAGTTCCAGACTTAGTAATTCCGGGCAAACGGTGGGGGGGTAGAGGAATGGCGTCGGTGCCAAAGTTGGGTAATCACGCCAAGGAACAATTTAAGCCGCGGCGCGAAAAGATCGGACGGTAAGTTCCAGACTTAGTAATTCCGGGCAAACGGTGGGGGGTAGAGGAATGGCGTCGGTGCCAAAGTTGGGTAATCACGCCAAGGAACAATTTAAGCCGCGGCGCGAAAAGATCGGACGGTAAGTTCCAGACTTAGTAATTCAGGGCAAACGGTGGGGGGTAGAGGAATGGCGTCAGTGCCAAAGTTGGGTAATCACGCCAAGGAATCATTTAAGCCGCGGCGCGAAAAGATCGGACGGTAAGTTCCAGACTTAGTAATTCCGGGCAAACGGTGGGGGGTAGAGGAATGGCGTCGGTGCCAAAGTTGGGTAATCACGCCAAGGAACAATTTAAGCCGCGGCGCGAAAAGATCGGACGGTAAGTTCCAGACTTAGTAATTCCGGGCAAACGGTGGGGGGTAGAGGAATGGCGTCGGTGCCAAAGTTGGGTAATCACGCCAAGGAACAATTTAAGCCGCGGCGCGAAAAGATCGGACGGTAAGTTTAGACTTAGTAATTCCGGGCAAACGGTGGGGGGTAGAGGAATGGCGTTGGTGCCAAAGTTGGGTAATCACGCCAAGGAACAATTTAAGCCACGGCGCGAAAAGATCGGACGGTAAGTTCCAGACTTAGTAATTACGAGCAAACGGTGGGGGGTAGAGGAATGCCGTCGGTGCCAAAGTTGGGTAATCACGCCAAGGAACAATTTAAGCCGCGGCGCGAAAAGATCGGATGGTAAGTTCCAGACTTAGTAAATCCGGGCAAACGGTGGGGGGTAGAGGAATGGCGTCGGTGCCAAAGTTGGGTAATCACGCCAAGGAACAATTTAAGCCGCGGCGCGAAAAGATCGGACGGTAAGTTCCAGACTTAGTAATTCCGGGCAAACGGTGGGGGGTAGAGGAATGGCGTCGATGCCAAAGTTGGGTAATCACGCCAAGGAACAATTTAAGCCGTGGCGCGAAAAGATCGGACGGTAAGTTCCAGACTTAGTAATTCCGGGCAAACGATGGGGGGTAGAGGAATGGCGTCGGTGCCAAAGTTGGGTAATCACGCCAAGGAACAATTTAAGCCGCGGCGCGAAAAGATCGGACAGTAAGTTCCAGACTTAGTAATTCCGGGCAAACGGTGGGGGGTAGAGGAATGGCGTCGGTGCGAAAGTTGGGTAATCACGCCAAGGAACAATTTAAGCCGCGGCGCGAAAAGATCGGACGGTAAGTTCCAGACTTAGTAATTCGGGGCAAACGGTGGGGGGTAGAGGAATGGCGTCGGTGCCAAAGTTGGGTAATCACGCCAAGGAACAATTTAAGCCGCGGCGCGAAAAGATCGGACGGTAAGTTCCAGACTTAGTAATTCCGGGCAAACGGTGGGGGGTAGAGGAATGGCGTCGGTGCCAAAGTTGGGTAATCACGCCAAGGAACAATTTAAGCCGCGGCGCGAAAAGATCGGACGGTAAGTTCCAGACTTAGTAATTCCGGGCAAACGGTGGGGGGGTAGAGGAATGGCGTCGGTGCCAAAGTTGGGTAATCACGCCAAGGAACAATTTAAGCCGCGGCGCGAAAAGATCGGACGGTAAGTTCCAGACTTAGTAATTCCGGGCAAACGGTGGGGGGTAGAGGAATGGCGTCGGTGCCAAAGTTGGGTAATCACGCCAAGGAACAATTAAAGCCGCGGCGCGAAAAGATCGGACGGTAAGTTCCAGACTTAGTAATTCAGGGCAAACGGTGGGGGGTAGAGGAATGGCGTCAGTGCCAAAGTTGGGTAATCACGCCAAGGAATCATTTAAGCCGCGGCGCGAAAAGATCGGACGGTAAGTTCCAGACTTAGTAATTCCGGGCAAACGGTGGGGGGTAGAGGAATGGCGTCGGTGCCAAAGTTGGGTAATCACGCCAAGGAACAATTTAAGCCGCGGCGCGAAAAGATCGGACGGTAAGTTCCAGACTTAGTAATTCCGGGCAAACGGTGGGGGGTAGAGGAATGGCGTCGGTGCCAAAGTTGGGTAATCACGCCAAGGAACAATTTAAGCCGCGGCGCGAAAAGATCGGACGGTAAGTTCCAGACTTAGTAATTCCGGGCAAACGGTGGGGGGTAGAGGAATGGCGTTGGTGCCAAAGTTGGGTAATCACGCCAAGGAACAATTTAAGCCACGGCGCGAAAAGATCGGACGGTAAGTTCCAGACTTAGTAATTCCGAGCAAACGGTGGGGGGTAGAGGAATGCCGTCGGTGCCAAAGTTGGGTAATCACGCCAAGGAACAATTTAAGCCGCGGCGCGAAAAGATCGGATGGTAAGTTCCAGACTTAGTAAATCCGGGCAAACGGTGGGGGGTAGAGGAATGGCGTCGGTGCCAAAGTTGGGTAATCACGCCAAGGAACAATTTAAGCCGCGGCGCGAAACGATCGGACGGTAAGTTCCAGACTTAGTAATTCCAGGCAAACGGTGGGGGGGTAGAGGAATGGCGTCGGTGCCAAAGTTGGGTAATCACGCCAAGGAACAATTTAAGCCGCGGCGCGAAAAGATCGGACGGTAAGTTCCAGACTTAGTAATTCCGGGCAAACGGTGGGGGGTAGAGGAATGGCGTCGGTGCCAAAGTTGGGTAATCACGCCAAGGAACAATTTAAGCCGCGGCGCGAAAAGATCGGACGGTATGTTCCAGACTTAGTAATTCCGGGCAAACGGTGGGGGGTAGAGGAATGGCGTCGGTGCCAAAGTTGGGTAATCACGCCAAGGAACAATTTAAGCCGCGGCGCGAAAAGATCGGACGGTAAGTTCCAGACTTAGTAATTCCGGGCAAACGGTGGCGGGTAGAGGAATGGCGTCGGTGCCAAAGTTGGGTAATCACGCCAAGGAACAATTTAAGCCGCGGCGCGAAAAGATCGGACGGTAAGTTCCAGACTTAGTAATTCCGGGCAAACGGTAGGGGGTAGAGGAATGGCGTCGGTGCCAAAGTTGGGTAATCACGCCAAGGAACAATTTAAGCCGCGGCGCGAAAAGATCGGACGGTAAGTTCCAGACTTAGTAATTCCGGGCAAACGGTGGGGTGTAGAGGAATGGCGTCGGTGCCAAAGTTGGGTAATCACGCCAAGGAACAATTTAAGCCGCGGCGCGAAAATATCGGACGGTAAGTTCCAGACTTAGTAATTCCGGGCAAACGGTGGGGGGTAGAGGAATGGCGTCGGTGCCAAAGTTGGGTAATCACGCCAAGGAACAATTTAAGCCGCGGCGCGAAAAGATCGGACGGTAAGTTCCAGACTTAGTAATTCCGGGCAAACGGTGGGGGGTAGAGGAATGGCGTCGGTGCCAAAGTTGCGTAATCACGCCAAGGAACAATTTAAGCCGCGGCGCGAAAAGATCGGACGGTAAGTTCCAGACTTAGTAATTCCGGGCAAACGGTGGGGTGTAGAGGAATGGCGTCGGTGCCAAAGTTGGGTAATCACGCCAAGGAACAATTTAAGCCGCGGCGCGAAAAGATCGGACGGTAAGTTCCAGACTTAGTAATTCGGGGCAAACGGTGGAGGGTAGAGGAATGGCGTCGGTGCCAAAGTTGGGTAATCACGCCAAGGAACAATTTAAGCCGCGGCGCGAAAAGATCGGACGGTAAGTTCCAGACTTAGTAATTCCGGGCAAACGGTGGGGGGTAGAGGAATGGCGTCGGTGCCAAAGTTGGGTAATCACGCCAAGGAACAATTTAAGCCGCGGCGCGAAAAGATCGGACGGTAAGTTCCAGACTTAGTAATTCCGGGCAAACGGTGGGGGGTAGAGGAATGGCGTCGGTGCCAAAGTTGGGTAATCACGCCAAGGAACAATTTAAGCCGCGGCGCGAAAAGATCGGACGGTAAGTTCCAGACTTAGTAATTCCGGGCAAACGGTGGGGGGTAGAGGAATGGCGTCGGTGCCAAAGTTGGGTAATCACGCCAAGGAACAATTTAAGCCGCGGCGCGAAAAGATCGGACGGTAAGTTCCAGACTTAGTAATTCCGGGCAAACGGTGGGGGGTAGAGGAATGGCGTCGGTGCGAAAGTTGGGTAATCACGCCAAGGAACAATTTAAGCCGCGGCGCGAAAAGATCGGACGGTAAGTTCCAGACTTAGTAATTCGGGGCAAACGGTGGGGGGTAGAGGAATGGCGTCGGTGCCAAAGTTGGGTAATCACGCCAAGGAACAATTTAAGCCGCGGCGCGAAAAGATCGGACGGTAAGTTCCAGACTTAGTAATTCCGGGCAAACGGTGGGGGGTAGAGGAATGGCGTCGGTGCCAAAGTTGGGTAATCACGCCAAGGAACAATTTAAGCCGCGGCGCGAAAAGATCGGACGGTAAGTTCCAGACTTAGTAATTCCGGGCAAACGGTGGGGGGGTAGAGGAATGGCGTCGGTGCCAAAGTTGGGTAATCACGCCAAGGAACAATTTAAGCCGCGGCGCGAAAAGATCGGATGGTAAGTTCCAGACTTAGTAAATCCGGGCAAACGGTGGGGGGTAGAGGAATGGCGTCGGTGCCAAAGTTGGGTAATCACGCCAAGGAACAATTTATGCCGCGGCGCGAAACGATCGGACGGTAAGTTCCAGACTTAGTAATTCCAGGCAAACGGTGGGGGGTAGAGGAATGGCGTCGGTGCCAAAGTTGGGTAATCACGCCAAGGAACAATTTAAGCCGCGGCGCGAAAAGATCGGACGGTAAGTTCCAGACTTAGTAATTCCGGGCAAACGGTGGGGGGTAGAGGAATGGCGTCGGTGCCAAAGTTGGGTAATCACGCCAAGGAACAATTTAAGCCGCGGCGCGAAAAGATCGGACAGTAAGTTCCAGACTTAGTAATTCCGGGCAAACGGTGGGGGGTAGAGGAATGGCGTCGGTGCGAAAGTTGGGTAATCACGCCAAGGAACAATTTAAGCCGCGGCGCGAAAAGATCGGACGGTAAGTTCCAGACTTAGTAATTCGGGGCAAACGGTGGGGGGTAGAGGAATGGCGTCGGTGCCAAAGTTGGGTAATCACGCCAAGGAACAATTTAAGCCGCGGCGCGAAAAGATCGGACGGTAAGTTCCAGACTTAGTAATTCCGGGCAAACGGTGGGGGGTAGAGGAATGGCGTCGGTGCCAAAGTTGGGTAATCACGCCAAGGAACAATTTAAGCCGCGGCGCGAAAAGATCGGACGGTAAGTTCCAGACTTAGTAATTCCGGGCAAACGGTGGGGGGGTAGAGGAATGGCGTCGGTGCCAAAGTTGGGTAATCACGCCAAGGAACAATTTAAGCCGCGGCGCGAAAAGATCGGACGGTAAGTTCCAGACTTAGTAATTCCGGGCAAACGGTGGGGGGTAGAGGAATGGCGTCGGTGCCAAAGTTGGGTAATCACGCCAAGGAACAATTTAAGCCGCGGCGCGAAAAGATCGGACGGTAAGTTCCAGACTTAGTAATTCCGGGCAAACGGTGGGGGGTAGAGGAATGGCGTCGGTGCCAAAGTTGGGTAATCACGCCAAGGAACAATTTAAGCCGCGGCGCGAAAAGATCGGACGGTAAGTTCCAGACTTAGTAATTCCGGGCAAACGGTGGGGGGTAGAGGAATGGCGTCGGTGCCAAAGTTGGGTAATCACGCCAAGGAACAATTTAAGCCGCGGCGCGAAAAGATCGGACGGTAAGTTCCAGACTTAGTAATTCCGGGCAAACGGTGGGGGGTAGAGGAATGGCGTTGGTGCCAAAGTTGGGTAATCACGCCAAGGAACAATTTAAGCCACGGCGCGAAAAGATTTGACGGTAAGTTCCAGACTTAGTAATTCCGAGCAAACGGTGGGGGGTAGAGGAATGCCGTCGGTGCCGAAGTTGGGTAATCACGCCAAGGAACAATTTAAGCCGCGGCGCGAAAAGATCGGATGGTAAGTTCCAGACTTAGTAAATCCGGGCAAACGGTGGGGGGTAGAGGAATGGCGTCGGTGCCAAAGTTGGGTAATCACGCCAAGGAACAATTTATGCCGCGGCGCGAAACGATCGGACGGTAAGTTCCAGACTTAGTAATTCCAGGCAAACGGTGGGGGGGTAGAGGAATGGCGTCGGTGCCAAAGTTGGGTAATCACGCCAAGGAACAATTTAAGCCGCGGTGCGAAAAGATCGGACGGTAAGTTCCAGACTTAGTAATTCCGGGCAAACGGTGGGGGGTAGAGGAATGGTGTCGGTGCCAAAGTTGGGTAATCACGCCAAGGAACAATTTAAGCCACGGCGCGAAAAGATCGGACGGTAAGTTCCAGACTTAGTAATTCCGGGCAAACGGTGGGGGGTAGAGGAATGGCGTCGGTGCCAAAGTTGGGTAATCACGCCAAGGAACAATTTAAGCCGCGGCGCGAAAAGATCGGACGGTAAGTTCCAGACTTAGTAATTCCGGGCAAACGGTGGGGGGTAGAGGAATGGCGTCGGTGCCAAAGTTGGGTAATCACGCCAAGGAACAATTTAAGCCGCGGCGCGAAAAGATCGGACGGTAAGTTCCAGACTTAGTAATTCCAGGCAAACGGTGGGGGGTAGAGGAATGGCGTCGGAGCCAAAGTTGGGTAATCACGCCAAGGAACAATTTAAGCCGCGGCGCGAAAAGATCGGACGGTAAGTTCCAGACTTAGTAATTCCGGGCAAACGGTGGGGGGTAGAGGAATGGCGTCGGTGACAAAGTTGGGTAATCACGCCAAGGAACAATTTAAGCCGCGGCGCGAAAAGATCGGACGGTAAGTTCCAGACTTAGTAATTCCGGGCAAACGGTGGGAGGTAGAGGAATGGCGTCGGTGCCAAAGTTGGGTAATCACGCCAAGGAACAATTTAAGCCGCGGCGCGAAAAGATCGGACGGTAAGTTCCAGACTTAGTAATTCCGGGCAAACGGTGGGGGGTAGAGGAATGGCGTCGGTGCCAAAGTTGGGTAATCACGCCAAGGAACAATTTAAGCCGCGGCGCGAAAAGATCGGACGGTAAGTTCCAGACTTAGTAATTCCGGGCAAACGGTGGCGGGTAGAGGAATGGCGTCGGTGCCAAAGTTGGGTAATCACGCCAAGGAACAATTTAAGCCGCGGCGCGAAAAGATCGGACGGTAAGTTCCAGACTTAGTAATTCCGGGCAAACGGTGGGGGGTAGAGGAATGGCGTCGGTGCCAAAGTTGGGTAATCACGCCAAGGAACAATTTAAGCCGCGGCGCGAAAAGATCGGACGGTAAGTTCCAGACTTAGTAATTCCGGGCAAACGGTGGGGGGTAGAGGAATGGCGTCGGTGCCAAAGTTGGGTAATCACGCCAAGGAACAATTTAAGCCACGGCGCGAAAAGATCGGACGGTAAGTTCCAGACTTAGTAATTCCAGGCAAACGGTGGGGGGTAGAGGAATGGCGTCATTGCCAAAGTTGGGTAATCACGCCAAGGAACAATTTAAGCCGCGGCGCGAAAAGATCGGACGGTAAGTTCCAGACTTAGTAATTCCGGGCAAACGGTGGGGGGAAGAGGAATGGCGTCGGTGCCAAAGTTGGGTAATCACGCCAAGGAACAATTTAAGCCACGGCGCGAAAAGATCGGACGGTAAGTTCCAGACTTAGTAATTAAGGGCAAACGGTGGGGGGTAGAGGAATGCCGTCGGTGCCAAAGTTGGGTAATCACGCCAAGGAACAATTTAAGCCGCGGCGCGAAAAGATCGGATGGTAAGTTCCAGACTTAGTAATTCCGGGCAAACGGTGGGGGGTAGAGGAATGGCGTCGGTGCCAAAGTTGGGTAATCACGCCAAGGAACAATTTAAGCCGCGGCGCGAAAAGATCGGACGGTAAGTTCCAGACTTAGTAATTCCGGGCAAACGGTGGGGGGTAGAGGAATGGCGTCGGTGCCAAAGTTGGGTAATCACGCCAAGGAACAATTTAAGCCGCGGCGCGAAAAGATCGGACGGTAAGTTCCAGACTTAGTAATTCCAGGCAAACGGTGGCGGGTAGAGGAATGGCGTCGGTGCCAAAGTTGGGTAATCACGCCAAGGAACAATTTAAGCCGCGGCGCGAAAAGATCGGACGGTAAGTTCCAGACTTAGTAATTCCGGGCAAACGTTGGGGGGTAGAGGAATGGCGTCGGTGCCAAAGTTGGGTAATCACGCCAAGGAACAATTTAAGCCGCGGCGCGAAAAGATCGGACGGTAAGTTCCAGACTTAGTAATTCCGGGCAAACGGTGGGGGGTAGAGGAATGGCGTCGGTGCCAAAGTTGGGTAATCACGCCAAGGAACAATTTAAGCCGCGGCGCGAAAATATCGGACGGTAAGTTCCAGACTTAGTAATTCCGGGCAAACGGTGGGGGGTAGAGGAATGGCGTCGGTGCCAAAGTTGGGTAATCACGCCAAGGAACAATTTAAGCCGCGGCGCGAAAAGATCGGACGGTAAGTTCCAGACTTAGTAATTCCGGGCAAACGGTGGGGGGTAGAGGAATGGCGTCGGTGCCAAAGTTGGGTAATCACGCCAAGGAACAATTTAAGCCGCGGCGCGAAAAGATCGGACGGTAAGTTCCAGACTTAGTAATTCCGGGCAAACGGTGGGGGGTAGAGGAATGGTGTCGGTGCCAAAGTTGGGTAATCACGCCAAGGAACAATTTAAGCCACGGCGCGAAAAGATCGGACGGTAAGTTCCAGACTTAGTAATTCCGGGCAAACGGTGGGGGGTAGAGGAATGCCGTCGGTGCCAAAGTTGGGTAATCACGCCAAGGAACAATTTAAGCCGCGGCGCGAAAAGATCGGATGGTAAGTTCCAGACTTAGTAATTCCGGGCAAACGGTGGGGGGTAGAGGAATGGCGTCGGTGCCAAAGTTGGGTAATCACGCCAAGGAACAATTTAAGCCGCGGCGCGAAAAGATCGGACGGTAAGTTCCAGACTTAGTAATTCCGGGCAAACGGTGGGGGGTAGAGGAATGGCGTCGGTGCCAAAGTTGGGTAATCACGCCAAGGAACAATTTAAGCCGCGGCGCGAAAAGATCGGACGGTAAGTTCCAGACTTAGTAATTCCAGGCAAACGGTGGGGGGTAGAGGAATGGCGTCGGTGCCAAAGTTGGGTAATCACGCCAAGGAACAATTTAAGCCGCGGCGCGAAAAGATCGGACGGTAAGTTCCAGACTTAGTAATTCCGGGCAAACGGTGGGGGGTAGAGGAATGGCGTCGGTGCCAAAGTTGGGTAATCACGCCAAGGAACAATTTAAGCCGCGGCGCGAAAAGATCGGACGGTAAGTTCCAGACTTAGTAATTCCGGGCTAACGGTGGGGGGTAGAGGAATGGCGTCGGTGCCAAAGTTGGGTAATCACGCCAAGGAACAATTTAAGCCGCGGCGCGAAAAGATCGGACGGTAAGTTCCAGACTTAGTAATTCCGGGCAAACGGTGGCGGGTAGAGGAATGGCGTCGGTGCCAAAGTTGGGTAATCACGCCAAGGAACAATTTAAGCCGCGGCGCGAAAAGATCGGACGGTAAGTTCCAGACTTAGTAATTCCGGGCAAACGGTGGGGGGTAGAGGAATGGCGTCGGTGCCAAAGTTGGGTAATCACGCCAAGGAACAATTTAAGCCGCGGCGCGAAAAGATCGGACGGTAAGTTCCAGACTTAGTAATTCCGGGCAAACGGTGGGGGGTAGAGGAATGGCGTCGGTGCCAAAGTTGGGTAATCACGCCAAGGAACAATTTAAGCCGCGGCGCGAAAAGATCGGACGGTAAGTTCCAGACATAGTAATTCCAGGCAAACGGTGGGGGGTAGAGGAATGGCGTCATTGCCAAAGTTGGGTAATCACGCCAAGGAACAATTTAAGCCGCGGCGCGAAAAGATCGGACGGTAAGTTCCAGACTTAGTAATTCCGGGCAAACGGTGGGGGGTAGAGGAATGGCGTCGGTGCCAAAGTTGGGTAATCACGCCAAGGAACAATTTAAGCCACGGCGCGAAAAGATCGGACGGTAAGTTCCAGACTTAGTAATTAAGGGCAAACGGTGGGGGGTAGAGGAATGCCGTCGGTGCCAAAGTTGGGTAATCACGCCAAGGAACAATTTAAGCCGCGGCGCGAAAAGATCGGATGGTAAGTTCCAGACTTAGTAATTCCGGGCAAACGGTGGGGGGTAGAGGAATGGCGTCGGTGCCAAAGTTGGGTAATCACGCCAAGGAACAATTTAAGCCGCGGCGCGAAAAGATCGGACGGTAAGTTCCAGACTTAGTAATTCCGGGCAAACGGTGGGGGGTAGAGGAATGGCGTCGGTGCCAAAGTTGGGTAATCACGCCAAGGAACAATTTAAGCCGCGGCGCGAAAAGATCGGACGGTAAGTTCCAGACTTAGTAATTCCAGGCAAACGGTGGCGGGTAGAGGAATGGCGTCGGTGCCAAAGTTGGGTAATCACGCCAAGGAACAATTTAAGCCGCGGCGCGAAAAGATCGGACGGTAAGTTCCAGACTTAGTAATTCCGGGCAAACGGTGGGGGGTAGAGGAATGGCGTCGGTGCCAAAGTTGGGTAATCACGCCAAGGAACAATTTAAGCCGCGGCGCGAAAAGATCGGACGGTAAGTTCCAGACTTAGTAATTCCGGGCAAACGGTGGGGGGTAGAGGAATGGCGTCGGTGCCAAAGTTGGGTAATCACGCCAAGGAACAATTTAAGCCGCGGCGCGAAAAGATCGGACGGTAAGTTCCAGACTTAGTAATTCCGGGCAAACGGTGGGGGTAGAGGAATGGCGTCGGAGCCAAAGTTGGGTAATCACGCCAAGGAACAATTTAAGCCGCGGCGCGAAAAGATCGGACGGTAAGTTCCAGACTTAGTAATTCCAGGCAAACGGTGGGGGGTAGAGGAATGGCGTCGGAGCCAAAGTTGGGTAATCACGCCAAGGAACAATTTAAGCCGCGGCGCGAAAAGATCGGACGGTAAGTTCCAGACTTAGTAATTCCGGGCAAACGGTGGGGGGTAGAGGAATGGTGTCGGTGACAAAGTTGGGTAATCACGCCAAGGAACAATTTAAGCCGCGGCGCGAAAAGATCGGACGGTAAGTTCCAGACTTAGTAATTCCGGGCAAACGGTGGGGGGTAGAGGAATGGCGTCGGTGCCAAAGTTGGGTAATCACGCCAAGGAACAATTTAAGCCGCGGCGCGAAAAGATCGGACGGTAAGTTCCAGACTTAGTAATTCCGGGCAAACGGTGGGGGGTAGAGGAATGGCGTCGGTGCCAAAGTTGGGTAATCACGCCAAGGAACAATTTAAGCCGCGGCGCGAAAAGATCGGACGGTAAGTTCCAGACTTAGTAATTCCGGGCAAACGGTGGCGGGTAGAGGAATGGCGTCGGTGCCAAAGTTGGGTAATCACGCCAAGGAACAATTTAAGCCGCGGCGCGAAAAGATCGGACGGTAAGTTCCAGACTTAGTAATTCCGGGCAAACGGTGGGGGGTAGAGGAATGGCGTCGGTGCCAAAGTTGGGTAATCACGCCAAGGAACAATTTAAGCCGCGGCGCGAAAAGATCGGACGGTAAGTTCCAGACTTAGTAATTCCGGGCAAACGGGGGGGTGTAGAGGAATGGCGTCATTGCCAAAGTTGGGTAATCACGCCAAGGAACAATTTAAGCCGCGGCGCGAAAATATCTGACGGTAAGTTCCAGACTTAGTAATTCCGGGCAAACGGTGGGGGGTAGAGGAATGGCGTCGGTGCCAAAGTTGGGTAATCACGCCAAGGAACAATTTAAGCCGCGGCGCGAAAAGATCGGACGGTAAGTTCCAGACTTAGTAATTCCGGGCAAACGGTGGGGGGTAGAGGAATGGCGTCGGTGCCAAAGTTGGGTAATCACGCCAAGGAACAATTTAAGCCGCGGCGCGAAAAGATCGGACGGTAAGTTCCAGACTTAGTAATTCCGGGCAAACGGTGGGGTGTAGAGGAATGGCGTCGGTGCCAAAGTTGGGTAATCACGCCAAGGAACAATTTAAGCCGCGGCGCGAAAAGATCGGACGGTAAGTTCCAGACTTAGTAATTCAAGGCAAACGGTGGGGGGTAGAGGAATGGCGTCGGTGCCAAAGTTGGGTAATCACGCCAAGGAACAATTTAAGCCGCGGCGCGAAAAGATCGGACGGTAAGTTCCAGACTTAGTAATTCCGGGCAAACGGTGGGGGGTAGAGGAATGGCGTCGGTGCCAAAGTTGGGTAATCACGCCAAGGAACAATTTAAGCCGCGGCGCGAAAAGATCGGACTGTAAGTTCCAGACTTAGTAATTCCGGGCAAACGGTGGGGGGTAGAGGAATGGCGTTGGTGCCAAAGTTGGGTAATCACGCCAAGGAACAATTTAAGCCGCGGCGCGAAAAGATCGGACGGTAAGTTCCAGACTTAGTAATTCCGGGCAAACGGTGGGGGGTAGAGGAATGGCGTCGGTGCCAAAGTTGGGTAATCACGCCAAGGAACAATTTAAGCCGCGGCGCGAAAAGATCGGACGGTAAGTTCCAGACTTAGTAATTCCGGGCAAACGGTGGGGGGTAGAGGAATGGCGTCGGTGCCAAAGTTGGGTAATCACGCCAAGGAATCATTTAAGCCGCGGCGCGAAAAGATCGGACGGTAAGTTCCAGACTTAGTAATTCCGGGCAAACGGTGGGGGGTAGAGGAATGCCGTCGGTGCCAAAGTTGGGTAATCACGCCAAGGAACAATTTAAGCCGCGGCGCGAAAAGATCGGATGGTAAGTTCCAGACTTAGTAATTCCGGGCAAACGGTGGGGGGTAGAGGAATGGCGTCGGTGCCAAAGTTGGGTAATCACGCCAAGGAACAATTTAAGCCGCGGCGCGAAAAGATCGGACGGTAAGTTCCAGACTTAGTAATTCCGGGCAAACGGTGGGGGGTAGAGGAATGGCGTTGGTGCCAAAGTTGGGTAATCACGCCAAGGAACAATTTAAGCCGCGGCGCGAAAAGATCGGACGGTAAGTTCCAGACTTAGTAATTCCGGGCAAACGGTGGGGGGTAGAGGAATGGCGTCGGTGCCAAAGTTGGGTAATCACGCCAAGGAACAATTTAAGCCGCGGCGCGAAAAGATCGGACGGTAAGTTCCAGACTTAGTAATTCCGGGCAAACGGTGGGGGGTAGAGGAATGGCGTCGGTGCCAAAGTTGGGTAATCACGCCAAGGAATCATTTAAGCCGCGGCGCGAAAAGATCGGACGGTAAGTTCCAGACTTAGTAATTCCGGGCAAACGGTGGGGGGTAGAGGAATGCCGTCGGTGCCAAAGTTGGGTAATCACGCCAAGGAACAATTTAAGCCGCGGCGCGAAAAGATCGGATGGTAAGTTCCAGACTTAGTAATTCCGGGCAAACGGTGGGGGGTAGAGGAATGGCGTCGGTGCCAAAGTCGGTGCTTAATTTTGTGATAAATGATGACCTTATAAAAATTCGCGACTGGTTTTTTCATAATGATTTAAATTTAAATGTTGATAAAACTAAGTATATGGTATTTTCCCTTACGCAAAACCAAGCAAATTATCTCTCTATAAAATATCATGAAAAATACTGCAATACTCATAGCAATTGCGCCTGTAAACCCTTAGATAACGTATCCTCAATAAAATACCTCGGACTGCACATAGACTCAAATTTGAAATGGAAATCCCATACAAAATATATATCAGACAAACTAAGGTATGTACTGTGTAACTTTTATTACCTAAAACAAAAGTTAAATAATAAATTACTAATCAATTTATATTATTCTTGGGTTCATTCACAACTTAATTACGGTTTAGTTGTGTGGGGAGGAGATTACATGATCAACTTAAAAAGAATTGAGAGGCTGCAAAAGAGATTCCTGAGGTTTTTAAATAATGAAGCGCACTTACACACAAATAATATAAACTACTTCAATTCCTTAAATATACTTCCAATTCGCCATCTTTTTTATTTTAAAATTTGCCTCCATGTCTATCTAAACCCCAACATTTGTCAAAAACGCAATGTCGTAAACCTACGAAGACCAAACATATTATACTTTGTTCCTAAACCTAATAAATCCATATTCTGTAAAAATTTTTGTTACATAGCCCCTAAGTGTTTTAATAAGTTACCTATACATATTCAAAATAGCCCTTCAAAACATTTATTCAAAAAGCAATTAAAGGAATATCTGTTTACTATTGAGGATATTGATGATTTCTTTTGTTCTGTTTAATGTATGATTTATAATTATTTTAAGCACTTTAACTCATCATTATGGCAAAAATATAAATTATTGGCGCCCTGTTTGCCACCATATCCATCTCATGTATGTGTTTCCTGTGTTTTTTTTTTCTCCTAGTTTGTATTTTAAATTTTTGTTATTCATAATTACAGTCACCTACATGGACCATGAGATCCCAGGTGACTATGTGAAATTGTAAATTTTCTTCTTTTTTATTTCTAGTTCAATAAATAAATTTAAAAAAAAAAAAAAAAAAAAAGTTGGGTAATCACGCCAAGGAACAATTTAAGCCGCGGCGCGAAAAGATCGGACGGTAAGTTCCAGAGAGAGCTCCTGATTTTTTTTGTCTTGGCTGCTGCAGTTTTCACTTCACCTACGTGGATTTCACATATTTCGTGAAGCTAAGGATTATCTTCTAGTGGACACCTTGATCGACCCCCTACTCCTCTTGGAACGCCCCCCATGAGGGCGTAAAGCTTTTAGGTGGGGTGGACGCCCCAAGCACTTCGCTCCGAAAGTCCCTTTCGGAGCCCCTGGAGCAGGTGATAGCCATGTGAACACCAAGTGAGGTACCTCTTTTTTTCTCCCCAGCTCATTCCCTGCATTTTGGTATAATTTGCTAATTGATATCTTAATTACAATTTAAATTCTGGTCATTTATCTCTTTGGGATGAGCTTTTTCCCCTCCAACGAACTTTCCTAACGGTGGTTCCGTTGGAATGATGCTTGCTGGTTCTAGGTCTATTTTTAGATAATAAAATAATTAAATTTAAATTTGAAGGCATACCTGTCTTCAATAGACTTGTATACTAGTGTTTTATTGTATTTTCATATAATTATGCCTTTTATTTAATGTGTGAGAGCAATTTTGCTGACTGATGTTTGATATGTTAATGTTATGGATGATGCTAGAAAATTGAATAAAAATAGAAATAAAATTCTTTTTGACTCAAAACTAAATTTAAATATTCATTTGCACCTTTTAGCATATTTTGGAATGTTCAGTTGGTGTTTGCTGACCTCAGTTTTGATTGTGGGGACTTTCTGAATTTTTCAGTTTGGCCTTTAGGAATCTGTCTTTCAGCAGAAAATAATAATATAAAATAGTAAATGGTGCCAGAAACTAAACCATCCCCCTTTTATATTAGTGTATAAAGTTGTGTTCATTGTGTACTAATTTGTATTTGAATATTTCCACTGGTTCACCTTGTGGAGATATGTTTTTGAAATGCTCTATTGGAGTCGCCCATGTTATCCAATGGGGGTGAAAATTAGTGAAATTTTTTATTTTTCTAAAATTACAAAACCTTAACCGGAGCTTCAGGCCCACCCTCCGGTTGACAAAAATGTGATTTGTTAAACTTTCAAAATTAATTAACCCCCTTTAAAGGCTATCTAAAGTCTGTGTTTTGGTCCGGTTTTGGTGTTTACATTTGTGTTTAAGGCTAATTCAATGGACCAAACCACTAATTCCTGGCATAATATGTAATCGGAATTCGCAAAATTGACCCCCTACCCTTTGAACCCGGTCTAAATCCCCTAAAAATTGTATTTTTGGCTTGTTATTGAAGTTTGTATTGAAATGCATGTACATTTCGGATTTCGTCATCTTTTGCGGATGCAAAGTGTTGCCACTGGTGAGAAACTCCATTTAAAAACTATTTCCCATGCTGTTTGCGGTAGTGCTCACTCCATAGTAGGTTACTTCCAGCGAATTCAAATTGTCGTTTCGGAAAAGCCTTTTTCTATTTACTAAATTCACTTGCTTGTTTTACGCAATAATAATTATTGCTTTCGCAAGTGTGTCGGTGTTTCTGGAGTTGCACCTGACCTATTTTAAAGCGACGAATACCTAAATTTGGGGTTTAGATCGGGTTTTTGGGGGTTTTGGGTACTTTGGCTGGGTAGTATAATTAAAATAATGTATTCTTTTGTTCTGACTGCTAAGATTTTGAAAATTGGAGAACGATTTTGGCTTTAATTATGGGTTTTGAAAACTGGCTAGTGTGTTTCCATGGGTCTCTTCGATAGGAATACTGTCTTTTCGTGGGTGCCTCTATATGAATTAATAAATCAAGGGTCTGAGTGCTTAATAAATAGCAGTTAAAGGGTATTTGACCAGTGGTCAGTTGGTATGAAAATAAGGTATTTTAGTATTTTTTTGTGTCTTATGGATATATTGGTAAAGTGTATGATATTGTATTTCAAATATTGAGATTTTAAATGGTAAATGGTTTTTGACCACTGGTCAATTAGGTCATATCTTTGCCGACTGCTTAATACTGCTAGTAGGTGGGTCGAGTTGGGTGTCGTTCCAACAGACTTTTTCTTCCAATTATTTTTATGTTGACCAATGGTCAATTCCGATTGACCATTGGCCAATAACCACTTTTTATACACTTTTTTTTAATGATTTGACCCTATGGGTCTGATTTTCTTGGTCTGTTGGGATGGTTACTCTTTTTAAAGCTCTTAAATGAGCATAGGTCAATATTTCATTTTGACATCAAAAACATATTTTCGAGTGACCACTACTTGATATGACTCACTGGTAGTCATGTTTGGCACCCCAAGACAGTCGGGTTGACATGATATTGGATACGTTTATACACTGTATTTTTCAGCTGCACCTGGTCCCTGTTGTTCCTGATTCGAGTCGTCTTAATAAAATAAATATCTCAAACGTGAATCTTGTCATTAACAACACAGACATAAACACACACGATTGTTCTTAGTATTGTTTAAAGTGTTTACAGGTGCTGACCAACTAGTAGTTGGTGGGGCTCCTTTGACTTGGTTTCTTCTCACCGATAGCTGGCTTAATGATTCTGAGTTAGTTCCCTGATATGCTGATTTCGATGATCGTGTTAAATGGCTTGAGTGTGATTTTTTTCTCTCATCCTCTGGTGAGTACTCCTTTTTCGTTTTTCATCCTTTGCCTGAACCCAACTACTCTGGCCCTGTATATATTGTGCACTAAATATAATATCAATATGTAAATACTTTGCTCTCACACATTCTTGCTAATAAGTTGTATATCACATAATTTGAGATCTCATCTGTAAATAGTTCATAATTGTCGTCCCATAAGGTGATTTTTTCACTGTAAGTTAAGTAAATATAATATAACTTGTATGTATAAATAATAGTGTACTTATTTAGTTTGCCTTAACCAGCTTGCATCCCCTCCTTGGTGTCTCACCGCGTTTCGTTTTTTTTTTTTCTTTCTATTCTTGACCAAATCATTTGGAATGTAAATTGAAGAGACCTTCTCTTCGCTGTCACCTGCCTCCTCGGTGTGCGCGTCCTCCCCCGCCTTTCTTCTGTGATTTAATTCAAGTGTGTGTGTCGAGTGTCGTCTTTTTCTTTCCAAGAATTGCGATTTTGTGCTAAAGTCAAGTTTTAGTGTGTCCAAGCCAAGTTTAATTTTCGTGTTCAAGTCAAGATTTTGTGTTTCAAGTTTCGTGTCTAATTAGAGACAGTAAAGTTTCGTGTTTTCTACTAGTATGCGCCATTAAATTTGTGCTAGTGTATCTTCACACAAGACGCTCCATTAGCTTTTCTTGCTTATAATACAGTATATTGCTCAAGACAACTTTTTTTTTTGAACTCAAGATGGAGTCCCCATCTTCGCCACCTGCCCACAATACTAGGGCTTCGTCTCGACATCACTTCCCAGAAAGATTTCCCAAATTTAGTGTCTTTACTGATGACGTGCCTAAAGTGAAGTCAACACTTGAAATACCTCATGCTAACATGTTGGACTCTGTGGAGGCTGATGTTTCAAGCGCAAGCAAACCGCAAAACCCTCAGCTCGTCGAGGCGTGTGTGATTCTTTCACCATTGATCCTACTAGAAGTCTCCACTGTTTGGTTCGAAGGTACCAAGATCAGAGTCAACACACCATACTCAAGTTCACCTTGCGTCACAGCCTCCCTGGTTTCTTCACCATGTCTAATGGCACCTGCAGAGCCGGTCAAGACCAATGAAAGTTCCCTGATGATGGAGCATGCCTCTGTGGCACCATGTTGCACTAGTGCAACCTTTCCTTACACACCTGTCATCGCTGCACCACGTCTTCATGACAGTGTTTCAAAGATGCCTAAACTGTTCTCACCTCCTTGTGTGAAACCCTTCTCCGAAGCAAAAGTTGAGTCTTTTGTGCTTGACGCTTCGATTGGCTCTCCTCTCTCCTCTGTTTGCGGTGAGTCGTTTGAACTCTCAGACCACGAAACTTCATTCTTTACACAAGAGTCACCTCAAGATCTGGATTCGCCAAGTTCCATCGACAGCATTACAAGTCATCAAAGAGCCGTCAGTCCATCTTGCTCAAACGAGAGGTTCCCTCCTCCTGATGACATAGCACCTGATGGGGATGTTGAGGTGGACATGAACACTCCTTATCTTGCTGAAATGACACCTGCTGATGATAACAAGACCACCCTTTATTCTTCTGTGGAGCAACCCCCTGATGACCCTTGCTTTGCGGCTGACCAAATCACAGGTTCAGTGTCTTGCTCCCAACCTGTTCAAAGCACTAGTAGTAACAGCTTGCAGTTGGATTCTAGTGTTTCCTTAAATGAGAACTCCGTCTCTACGAACCTCATTTCCTCTTCGTGCGACTTTCAGTGTACTGTTTGCCTGGCTGTTTTTACGAATTTGGTGCTCCTTGAGAACCACCTACGACGGAGTAACTGTGGACACACTTGCATGTATTGTGAACAATTGTTCATGACCTTTGATGCGCTTAGAGAACACATTGCTCTCATTCATAATATAACTTGCACTTCGCCATCTACGTCTGAACGAGTGAGTTGTTCTCCCCCAGTGATAACTATTGGGGACTCTCCTCTGTCCTCCTCGGAGAGCCATCGATCTGACCCCACATGCCAACCAAAAGCTTTCAAGACATTATCAGATTCAGCTTCTGATGAAGATGCTCCCCCTGATCCCCCAAGAAGGACACTCAAGTCTGTTATTGTCAACCCTAATGCACAGCTCATCCTACAGGAATCTACTGAAGATACTGACAAGCAAGCAGGCCCTGTTTTACAAATATCGACTCTAAAAGGCTTCCCGGTCCTCGTGGGTCATCTCCATGCAGAGCGAGTTAATGCTCTGTGGGACCTTGTCAGCAGCCTTCCTAATCACTCGTCTAGATCCCTTGGCAAAAGGGGCCCTCGCTATGAGTGGTTGTTTGCTGACAGAAACTATCACTACTCTGGTAAAAAGATTCACCCTTGTGCTTCGTTTGATAGTATTGCTCACTTCATAAAGGACATTGCCCTGGACCTCAAACTTGAATGTCCTAACAGCTGTCTCATAGTCTACTACCCCCCTGGGACCAACGGGATCAACCTCCATAAGGATGATGAAAGCGAGCACAGGTCAGAGCAGGTTATCACGCTCTGTCTGGGTTCTCCTGCTACCCTTGTCCTCAAGAGGGATCGGTCAGATGAGATTGTGAACAGAAGGATTTTCGATGGTGACCTTTACGTAATGCTCAATCAAGCTGGATTCAAACATGGAATCACCAACATCAAGAATGACCATGGCGGTCGTTGGGCGTTCACCTTTAGGGTTTTTCACCCTGTCTCAATTGCACCAAAGATGTCTGTAGCAAAGAATCCCACCTGTTTGAACTGTTCATCCTCCTTCCCGACCAGTGATGAACTCAAGGCACATTTCCAGAACACAAGTTGTGGTGTTCCCTGCATTTACTGTGGGAGAAAATTTTCCTCTGCCAATGCGATGTTCACGCATGCCTTAACCATTCATGGCACTGATCTGACCGCTGATGAGTGTGAGGTGGAAGCTAATGATCTGCCCTGTTGCCTTAACTGTGGTGCTACCTTCACTGATCTCAAACAACTTAACATTCATAAGCGAACATGTAGACTGCCTCAGACTGTTAAACTCTCGCCCAGTGCCCTAATGTCGCATGATGCTTCTTTGGCTGATACTGACAAACCAACTTCTCTTGGTATTGGAACACTTACAAACCCAATCATGTCTGCACCCAATAATACTGATGGGCAACAGCCTCTTGCGGTGAACTGTTGCAGAAAAATTGAAGCTGCGCCCTCTGTCTGCTCCTCAGACGACAGTGCCCTGTCAACAAGGATCGATGATCACACATGCGGTAAGAATAAAAATAAAAATACCGTCAATATATACCCCCTGAGTGATGGCAGTGTCTCTACGTGCTGCGAAAAATGTCAGGTTCGCTGTGGTGGTCTTTATGGTCTGGCGCAACACTTGAGAAATACTGCCTGTGGCCTAAGATGTCCCTACTGTTCTTTCATCTTTGGTTCAGCGGACAGGCTTGTTAGGCACTCACTTAAAAAGCACAGTGGTATGGCCCCACCGTTTGCTGTTGACAAGCCCTGCCTACCTATCTTCAAGGCTGACACTCCTATTACTGCTGTGTCGGGAACTGGTCCTAATATGGCTTCTCTGGGAACCCACCCAACTACCCACTGTCATCAACAGAAGACCTCACACATACAGCAGCCTGGTAACACCTTGCCTTCTCTCAAGAGAAAGTTGCCTACACTGAAAACCCCTTACTCGAGCAAATTGGAAACCAGGTCTACAGGAAACAAGTTCAAATGCTTGACATGTCAATTCTCAGCGAAGACGACACAAGACCTCAAGAAGCACAATCAGAAGCCTTGTCACCCGGAACCAACCAGAAAACCTGCTGTTTGTGCCAAAAAAGAACTCATCAGTTTGAAAATCACTAATGCTACATCTGACAGACAATCAGCTATCATAACCAACCCCCCTGTTGGGAAGCCTGAGCTTTTGGTCACATGCAATTCATGTATGGAAAGTTTTCCCAAATTCGCTGACATCCTCTTACACCGTGTAAGCGTGTCGGAGTGTAAAAATGCTATTGTCTCCTGCTACAGATGTAAGGAACCATTCATCTGTGCCACGGACCTCCGTGCCCACCTCGTCAACTGCTTGAAGGTAGCTCCCAAAAATAAATGCCTCGCAACACCCGAAGCTTCTCCAATCAAGGACGATTCCCTTTTGAATAATCAGCCTCCCATGAATGAAGCTGGAATCGACTCACCACCATCCGAAAGGTATATTGAACAGTCAACTCAGAGCCCCCGTGATGAGAGAATCGATGATGTGATAGCCTTGTTTGATCCAGCAAAAAAAGATGAAAATTCCAATAGAATTGCCTGTGTCACATGCTCCTCCAGCTTCACAACGATGGTTGCGTTGAAAAAACACAGAACCAAGTGTAGGCAAAAGTCAAGAAAGTGCCATGACTGTCCCTTCGTCGCTGCTAACCAAAAGATCCTAAGACTACATCAGAAACATGATTGCTCAGGCTCCGACACAACAAAATCTGCTCCTGCTAACGAAACTCAACCTCCTCTTTTCCCTGAGGCTCTTGCGCCACCAACAACTGGTGGTGTGTTCAAATCTGTGTCAATACCCTCTGATCAGCCTTCGATGATCAAAGAGGTTTCTGAGAATCCTTTGGAGTATCCTCAAGCTCATTCCCCTCCAATGGTAAATGAGAATGCCTATCCTGGGCCATCCGTCAAGATTCGTGCCTCAATGAATGACTCTCTTCAAGACTCGGAAACTGTTGCAATGAACGACTCCCCTACTGAAGATGTGACCATGTTGTTTTCTCCGGACGATGATTTTGAAACACAGCCCAGAGTTCACGAATGCTTTGACTGTAAAAAAGTCTTCCCCAACTTCCCCATTTTAAGAAGACACAAAAAACAGAGTTGTAAGGCAAGACTGAGAAAATGTCCGCATTGTCCTTTCACAACCACATCTGCTCGAATTCGGGACAAGCACGTGCGTCATCAATGTACTGTGAGACGGGACATTGAATCAGCAAAGAGAGAGTCACTGGGTCTAAAAACTCTGAGTGCCTGTGCTAGACCATCGATAAAGAATCCACCTTCGTTTGCTCTAACTATAAATCAGAAGGAAGTCTTCGTTTCGGATGCTGATTACCCTCAACTTTCTCCTATTGATGGCGAGGATCCATTGCCGGAGGAACAAGTCACTGGAAATGATGAAGACGATCCTCCAAAAGCTGCTGGGTTTCCTCGCCAAAAGAAAATCTTACCTTTGGCGGACGACCCATTCAAAGATCATCCGGCGGCCATAATAAATATTGAAGATTGTTCGATCTCCTTTTATTTCCCATTCCCTTCGGAGGCCAGATGCCCGTTTCCGGGTTGTGACATGCCCCCGACAGCTTGTCTTGAATGGGGTAAAGGAAAGGGCAACCTTGTGAAGCATCTAAAGAGGAAACACCACTTCGACCCGCCACCTGAAAAGCATTTCAACCGGTGCTTATATTGCAAAGAATTAACGGGGTTGTTCCCTTCAAAGCACCCTTGTTTGCAATATGCTTGTGTCAGAAAGGTGACCCCCTTTTCTACTCTATACATCTGTAATGTTTGTCACCACAGTTTTAACTCCGTTACAGCCCTTGGAAGTCATACGTTTAGGACCCACAAACGTGGGGCCATTGAAGCTCCGCATAATCTTGCTGGGAGCGGCTCCCTGGGTGGCCCCCCCTTGGATAATGCGACCGCCATTCCGCGGGAAAAGCATGGGATCTCTACCCAAGAAGTGCAAGAATTGCATGACCTGATTAAATCATTCCGCAGTCAAGAACCTGAAAATCGACCTCCTCCGGTAATACCACAACCCCCAACCTTTGTGCGTCATAAGGATACACCTCTTACTCCTTTTGTCGATCTTTTCCAGGCGCTCAACAATGAGCAGGATGCCAGTTTTGCTTGGACCCAATTCGAAGCTCTATTGAAAAGTGTGGTTGAAAAAGTTTGGGTGACCTGCAAAATCAAGGCACTTTCACAGAAAAAACCTTACACTCCTCCTAACCTGGATGACCCTTCCATTGTTCAAAAATTGTATAAAGGCAATAGAAGAAGCACGGTTAGACTCATTTTGGATGGCCCCTCTTCGCGAGCAACATTTACTTGTGATGCTCTCGTCTCTCACTTCTCAAAACCTGCCTCAAATGATGACATAGATGTATCAATTTACACCGCAGAAGGAATCTCTTCCGCTCCTGGCGCGGTTCCTTTGGTGTCATTTACCACTCAAGAGGTGTGCCAACGTCTTAAAAAGTTTGAAAACACGGCGCCAGGGCCGGACGGCATTACCTATAAACATTGGAAAAAGGTTGATCCTGACGGAAGGTGCCTGACTGAAATTTTTAATTATTGTCTCAGAAACAAGAAGATCCCGTGCAGTTGGAAATCCTCCAAGTCCGTTCTGATCTTTAAAAAGAAGGGGAATCCTACATCTTTGAAGAATTGGCGGCCTATTGCCCTGGCGAACACAATTGGCAAATTGTATTCTTCGCTACTCCAGGCTAGGCTGTCCAACTGGATAGAGGAGGCAGAATTGTTTCATCCGGGTCAAAAAGGCTTCAGGCCCTATGATGGGGTTGTCGAGAACAACCTTTTGCTCGAGTGGTTTCTCGCCACTGCTCGTCTTCATAAGGATTCGTCCTGTGTGGCATGGCTCGATTTCAGAGATGCTTTCGGGTCCGTGCCGCACCAAGCCATCTTTTTAGCCCTGGCTGCCTATGGAGCGGGAAGTGACTTCATCAGAATAATACAGAATATGTATACAGATGCTTCTACCTTCTTTATCGGAGAGGAGGGTCCTACAGAGCCAATTCCTGTACTGAGGGGTATCATGCAGGGTGATCCCCTCAGTGGAATCCTTTTTAATATTGCACTCGATCCCATATTGTGGAACCTAAATAGTGACATCAATACTCGCCATGTACTCGCTTATGCGGACGACGTCTCACTGCTCGCCAGGTCCCCGGAGCACCTCCAAGAACTTGTTGACAATCTTTGCTCTCTAGCTGGGAAGATTGGGCTTCGGCTGAATTCTGAAAAATGCGCCTCAATACACCTTTGTGGGAAAAAGCCAGCTGGCTGTAGAAACTCAGTAGTTATAGTTAATGGCATTCCCATTAGGTGTCTCAAGGACGGCGAACACTTTTCCTACCTTGGACGCCCTGTGGGTTTCATGCATGAACGAGTGTCGCGTTTTGATATTGCCCAGCTACAAGAAATGGCCATGAAAATTCTTCAATCAAAACTGTCGTATTGGCAGCGGCTGGACGCCCTGAAAACTTTCTTTTACCCCACCATGGTCTTCAATCACAGATTGGGAAAGTATAATAAAGAGGTTTTATCTGATCTTGATGCTTCCCTCCGTCCACACATAAAGAAACTTTTTAATTTACCGTCCATCGCAGCGGATAACTTCATCTACGGGTCATTCTCCAAAGGGTCCATCGGTATACCGGAGGCAGGAGAAGACCATGACTACTTTATAGTTGACACAGCTTTCAAGCTTTTGTCTTCGAGAGATCCCGTGATGGCGAAGATGGCACACACGAACCTCATGGAGTACGTCCAATTGAGAGTAGGACGAACGAAGAAACCTGATCCTGCTTCTTTCCTCACTGACCTGCAGTCTGGTGACTACGCTGATACGGACAACCCGCACTACTCTATATGGTCTGCGGCTAGGTCGGCATCTGGGCGTCTTGGCGTCACGTGGTCGTTTAATGGTGCCTCTCCTGTAATCGAAGCTGGAGACCTGAAACTTAACTTCGTGCAGCGTCGAGCCATTGCTGGTTCCCTTAGGAACCAGCAACGTCTTAACAAATCCGCGGACCTGCTCTGTTGCCTCAACCAGGGCAAAACCTTTTTCTGCATATCAATGCACAAAGCCTCTTTTTCATTTTACCACACTGGTCTGTACACGTCATTTGCCGACTGGAAGTTCATCTTTCCAGCTCGGCTCAACCTTCTGCCTCTGAATGGTGTTGGAAAGAAGTCCTCGTCCTCCACATCGGTCCTCTGCAGGCGTTGCGGCTCTGAGGCTGAGACCCTGCCTCATGTCCTCAACAAATGCAACCCCAACATGACCTTGATGACAGTCAGGCATAATGCTATCGTTAATCGCATAATAGAAATGTGCCGCACATGCTGCCAACTTGTGGCAGTTGACAAGACTTCGAAAACCATCCCGATGCTCCGGGACGCCGACATCAGGCACAACAATAGACCAGACATCATCCTCGTCAAAGACGGCACGTATTATCTCATCGACGTCACCGTGCCATTCGAAAATGGAGTTGATGCTTTTAAAAACTCAAGGAATATAAAGATCACGAAATATGAAACCCTGAGGATGGACATTTCGAAAAAACTTGGTCCCTGCAAGACCGTCCCTTTCATTGTGGGTTCTCTCGGGTCGTGGGACCCTGCAAACGATTCGTTCCTCGAGGAGATGTGCTCCCGGTCGTATGCAAAAACGTTCCGGGAGCTCTGTTGTTCCGACGCCAGATTCTTCTCGAGGAACATCTATAATCTGCATGTTGGTCGACAGAGGACCCTGGAGGTAACATCGTACCACCCCAGCCATAGACCGGTGCTCCCTCCTACATTTCTTCAAGAAGGTCCCTCACAAGAATCTATACCTGATATCGACGAGTCGCAGCCAGTTTCAGACTCCCTCTCTACCGAGATTTCCCGAGTGTCCTGTGAAGAGGGGCATCAAATCCAACACTTACCATCCTCTCTTCCTCCTCCCTCTGGTGATTCATCGGTTGTTTGTGAATCTGCAGCGTCTTTAGAACCTTCGTCGCCTCATGGGGAAAACTTTGACACGAACTCTCTTGCTGGGGCCGTGTCACCAACTGACAGTGCGGACAATTACGCTGCGCACACACTACGGACACAGGAAACTCTATCTGACATTGACATTGATCTTCTGTAAATAATTCAATATCATCTGTAAATAATTCAATAACATCATCTGTAATTAATTCATCTTCTTCATTATACCTCATATTCATTATTCCTCATCATACCTCATATCATAAAGAGGTAACATGTATATATTTTAAGCCATAAATAAAGAAAAATTAAATCCAGACTTAGTAATTCCGGGCAAACGGTGAGGGGTAGAGGAATGGCGTCGGTGCCAAAGTTGGGTAATCACGCCAAGGAACAATTTAAGCCGCGGCGCGAAAAGATCGGACGGTAAGTTCCAGACTTAGTAATTCCGGGCAAACGGTGGGGGGTAGAGGAATGGCGTCGGTGCCAAAGTTGGGTAATCACGCCAAGGAACAATTTAAGCCACGGCGCGAAAAGATCGGACGGTAAGTTCCAGACTTAGTAATTCCGGGCAAACGGTGGGGGGTAGAGGAATGCCGTCGGTGCCAAAGTTGGGTAATCACGCCAAGGAACAATTTAAGCCGCGGCGCGAAAAGATCGGACGGTAAGTTCCAGACTTAGTAATTCCGGGCAAACGGTGGGGGGTAGAGGAATGGCGTCGGTGCCAAAGTTGGGTAATCACGCCAAGGAACAATTTAAGCCGCGGCGCGAAAAGATCGGACGGTAAGTTCCAGACTTAGTAATTCCGGGCAAACGGTGGGGGGTAGAGGAATGGCGTCGGTGCCAAAGTTGGGTAATCACGCCAAGGAACAATTTAAGCCGTGGCGCGAAAAGATCGGACGGTAAGTTCCAGACTTAGTAATTCCGGGCAAACGATGGGGGGTAGAGGAATGGCGTCGGTGCCAAAGTTGGGTAATCACGCCAAGGAACAATTTAAGCCGCGGCGCGAAAAGATCGGACAGTAAGTTCCAGACTTAGTAATTCCGGGCAAACGGTGGGGGGTAGAGGAATGGCGTCGGTGCGAAAGTTGGGTAATCACGCCAAGGAACAATTTAAGCCGCGGCGCGAAAAGATCGGACGGTAAGTTCCAGACTTAGTAATACGGGGCAAACGGTGGGGGGTAGAGGAATGGCGTCGGTGCCAAAGTTGGGTAATCACGCCAAGGAACAATTTAAGCCGCGGCGCGAAAAGATCGGACGGTAAGTTCCAGACTTAGTAATTCCGGGCAAACGGTGGGGGATAGAGGAATGGCGTCGGTGCCAAAGTTGGGTAATCACGCCAAGGAACAATTTAAGCCGCGGCGCGAAAAGATCGGACGGTAAGTTCCAGACTTAGTAATTCCGGGCAAACGGTGGGGGGGTAGAGGAATGGCGTCGGTGCCAAAGTTGGGTAATCACGCCAAGGAACAATTTAAGCCGCGGCGCGAAAAGATCGGACGGTAAGTTCCAGACTTAGTAATTCCGGGCAAACGGTGGGGGGTAGAGGAATGGCGTCGGTGCCAAAGTTGGGTAATCACGCCAAGGAACAATTTAAGCCGCGGCGCGAAAAGATCGGACGGTAAGTTCCAGACTTAGTAATTCAGGGCAAACGGTGGGGGGTAGAGGAATGGCGTCAGTGCCAAAGTTGGGTAATCACGCCAAGGAATCATTTAAGCCGCGGCGCGAAAAGATCGGACGGTAAGTTCCAGACTTAGTAATTCCGGGCAAACGGTGGGGGGTAGAGGAATGGCGTCGGTGCCAAAGTTGGGTAATCACGCCAAGGAACAATTTAAGCCGCGGCGCGAAAAGATCGGACGGTAAGTTCCAGACTTAGTAATTCCGGGCAAACGGTGGGGGGTAGAGGAATGGCGTCGGTGCCAAAGTTGGGTAATCACGCCAAGGAACAATTTAAGCCGCGGCGCGAAAAGATCGGACGGTAAGTTTAGACTTAGTAATTCCGGGCAAACGGTGGGGGGTAGAGGAATGGCGTTGGTGCCAAAGTTGGGTAATCACGCCAAGGAACAATTTAAGCCACGGCGCGAAAAGATCGGACGGTAAGTTCCAGACTTAGTAATTACGAGCAAACGGTGGGGGGTAGAGGAATGCCGTCGGTGCCAAAGTTGGGTAATCACGCCAAGGAACAATTTAAGCCGCGGCGCGAAAAGATCGGATGGTAAGTTCCAGACTTAGTAAATCCGGGCAAACGGTGGGGGGTAGAGGAATGGCGTCGGTGCCAAAGTTGGGTAATCACGCCAAGGAACAATTTAAGCCGCGGCGCGAAAAGATCGGACGGTAAGTTCCAGACTTAGTAATTCCGGGCAAACGGTGGGGGGTAGAGGAATGGCGTCGATGCCAAAGTTGGGTAATCACGCCAAGGAACAATTTAAGCCGTGGCGCGAAAAGATCGGACGGTAAGTTCCAGACTTAGTAATTCCGGGCAAACGATGGGGGGTAGAGGAATGGCGTCGGTGCCAAAGTTGGGTAATCACGCCAAGGAACAATTTAAGCCGCGGCGCGAAAAGATCGGACAGTAAGTTCCAGACTTAGTAATTCCGGGCAAACGGTGGGGGGTAGAGGAATGGCGTCGGTGCGAAAGTTGGGTAATCACGCCAAGGAACAATTTAAGCCGCGGCGCGAAAAGATCGGACGGTAAGTTCCAGACTTAGTAATTCGGGGCAAACGGTGGGGGGTAGAGGAATGGCGTCGGTGCCAAAGTTGGGTAATCACGCCAAGGAACAATTTAAGCCGCGGCGCGAAAAGATCGGACGGTAAGTTCCAGACTTAGTAATTCCGGGCAAACGGTGGGGGGTAGAGGAATGGCGTCGGTGCCAAAGTTGGGTAATCACGCCAAGGAACAATTTAAGCCGCGGCGCGAAAAGATCGGACGGTAAGTTCCAGACTTAGTAATTCCGGGCAAACGGTGGGGGGGTAGAGGAATGGCGTCGGTGCCAAAGTTGGGTAATCACGCCAAGGAACAATTTAAGCCGCGGCGCGAAAAGATCGGACGGTAAGTTCCAGACTTAGTAATTCCGGGCAAACGGTGGGGGGTAGAGGAATGGCGTCGGTGCCAAAGTTGGGTAATCACGCCAAGGAACAATTAAAGCCGCGGCGCGAAAAGATCGGACGGTAAGTTCCAGACTTAGTAATTCAGGGCAAACGGTGGGGGGTAGAGGAATGGCGTCAGTGCCAAAGTTGGGTAATCACGCCAAGGAATCATTTAAGCCGCGGCGCGAAAAGATCGGACGGTAAGTTCCAGACTTAGTAATTCCGGGCAAACGGTGGGGGGTAGAGGAATGGCGTCGGTGCCAAAGTTGGGTAATCACGCCAAGGAACAATTTAAGCCGCGGCGCGAAAAGATCGGACGGTAAGTTCCAGACTTAGTAATTCCGGGCAAACGGTGGGGGGTAGAGGAATGGCGTCGGTGCCAAAGTTGGGTAATCACGCCAAGGAACAATTTAAGCCGCGGCGCGAAAAGATCGGACGGTAAGTTCCAGACTTAGTAATTCCGGGCAAACGGTGGGGGGTAGAGGAATGGCGTTGGTGCCAAAGTTGGGTAATCACGCCAAGGAACAATTTAAGCCACGGCGCGAAAAGATCGGACGGTAAGTTCCAGACTTAGTAATTCCGAGCAAACGGTGGGGGGTAGAGGAATGCCGTCGGTGCCAAAGTTGGGTAATCACGCCAAGGAACAATTTAAGCCGCGGCGCGAAAAGATCGGATGGTAAGTTCCAGACTTAGTAAATCCGGGCAAACGGTGGGGGGTAGAGGAATGGCGTCGGTGCCAAAGTTGGGTAATCACGCCAAGGAACAATTTAAGCCGCGGCGCGAAACGATCGGACGGTAAGTTCCAGACTTAGTAATTCCAGGCAAACGGTGGGGGGGTAGAGGAATGGCGTCGGTGCCAAAGTTGGGTAATCACGCCAAGGAACAATTTAAGCCGCGGCGCGAAAAGATCGGACGGTAAGTTCCAGACTTAGTAATTCCGGGCAAACGGTGGGGGGTAGAGGAATGGCGTCGGTGCCAAAGTTGGGTAATCACGCCAAGGAACAATTTAAGCCGCGGCGCGAAAAGATCGGACGGTATGTTCCAGACTTAGTAATTCCGGGCAAACGGTGGGGGGTAGAGGAATGGCGTCGGTGCCAAAGTTGGGTAATCACGCCAAGGAACAATTTAAGCCGCGGCGCGAAAAGATCGGACGGTAAGTTCCAGACTTAGTAATTCCGGGCAAACGGTGGCGGGTAGAGGAATGGCGTCGGTGCCAAAGTTGGGTAATCACGCCAAGGAACAATTTAAGCCGCGGCGCGAAAAGATCGGACGGTAAGTTCCAGACTTAGTAATTCCGGGCAAACGGTAGGGGGTAGAGGAATGGCGTCGGTGCCAAAGTTGGGTAATCACGCCAAGGAACAATTTAAGCCGCGGCGCGAAAAGATCGGACGGTAAGTTCCAGACTTAGTAATTCCGGGCAAACGGTGGGGTGTAGAGGAATGGCGTCGGTGCCAAAGTTGGGTAATCACGCCAAGGAACAATTTAAGCCGCGGCGCGAAAATATCGGACGGTAAGTTCCAGACTTAGTAATTCCGGGCAAACGGTGGGGGGTAGAGGAATGGCGTCGGTGCCAAAGTTGGGTAATCACGCCAAGGAACAATTTAAGCCGCGGCGCGAAAAGATCGGACGGTAAGTTCCAGACTTAGTAATTCCGGGCAAACGGTGGGGGGTAGAGGAATGGCGTCGGTGCCAAAGTTGCGTAATCACGCCAAGGAACAATTTAAGCCGCGGCGCGAAAAGATCGGACGGTAAGTTCCAGACTTAGTAATTCCGGGCAAACGGTGGGGTGTAGAGGAATGGCGTCGGTGCCAAAGTTGGGTAATCACGCCAAGGAACAATTTAAGCCGCGGCGCGAAAAGATCGGACGGTAAGTTCCAGACTTAGTAATTCGGGGCAAACGGTGGAGGGTAGAGGAATGGCGTCGGTGCCAAAGTTGGGTAATCACGCCAAGGAACAATTTAAGCCGCGGCGCGAAAAGATCGGACGGTAAGTTCCAGACTTAGTAATTCCGGGCAAACGGTGGGGGGTAGAGGAATGGCGTCGGTGCCAAAGTTGGGTAATCACGCCAAGGAACAATTTAAGCCGCGGCGCGAAAAGATCGGACGGTAAGTTCCAGACTTAGTAATTCCGGGCAAACGGTGGGGGGTAGAGGAATGGCGTCGGTGCCAAAGTTGGGTAATCACGCCAAGGAACAATTTAAGCCGCGGCGCGAAAAGATCGGACGGTAAGTTCCAGACTTAGTAATTCCGGGCAAACGGTGGGGGGTAGAGGAATGGCGTCGGTGCCAAAGTTGGGTAATCACGCCAAGGAACAATTTAAGCCGCGGCGCGAAAAGATCGGACGGTAAGTTCCAGACTTAGTAATTCCGGGCAAACGGTGGGGGGTAGAGGAATGGCGTCGGTGCGAAAGTTGGGTAATCACGCCAAGGAACAATTTAAGCCGCGGCGCGAAAAGATCGGACGGTAAGTTCCAGACTTAGTAATTCGGGGCAAACGGTGGGGGGTAGAGGAATGGCGTCGGTGCCAAAGTTGGGTAATCACGCCAAGGAACAATTTAAGCCGCGGCGCGAAAAGATCGGACGGTAAGTTCCAGACTTAGTAATTCCGGGCAAACGGTGGGGGGTAGAGGAATGGCGTCGGTGCCAAAGTTGGGTAATCACGCCAAGGAACAATTTAAGCCGCGGCGCGAAAAGATCGGACGGTAAGTTCCAGACTTAGTAATTCCGGGCAAACGGTGGGGGGGTAGAGGAATGGCGTCGGTGCCAAAGTTGGGTAATCACGCCAAGGAACAATTTAAGCCGCGGCGCGAAAAGATCGGATGGTAAGTTCCAGACTTAGTAAATCCGGGCAAACGGTGGGGGGTAGAGGAATGGCGTCGGTGCCAAAGTTGGGTAATCACGCCAAGGAACAATTTATGCCGCGGCGCGAAACGATCGGACGGTAAGTTCCAGACTTAGTAATTCCAGGCAAACGGTGGGGGGTAGAGGAATGGCGTCGGTGCCAAAGTTGGGTAATCACGCCAAGGAACAATTTAAGCCGCGGCGCGAAAAGATCGGACGGTAAGTTCCAGACTTAGTAATTCCGGGCAAACGGTGGGGGGTAGAGGAATGGCGTCGGTGCCAAAGTTGGGTAATCACGCCAAGGAACAATTTAAGCCGCGGCGCGAAAAGATCGGACAGTAAGTTCCAGACTTAGTAATTCCGGGCAAACGGTGGGGGGTAGAGGAATGGCGTCGGTGCGAAAGTTGGGTAATCACGCCAAGGAACAATTTAAGCCGCGGCGCGAAAAGATCGGACGGTAAGTTCCAGACTTAGTAATTCGGGGCAAACGGTGGGGGGTAGAGGAATGGCGTCGGTGCCAAAGTTGGGTAATCACGCCAAGGAACAATTTAAGCCGCGGCGCGAAAAGATCGGACGGTAAGTTCCAGACTTAGTAATTCCGGGCAAACGGTGGGGGGTAGAGGAATGGCGTCGGTGCCAAAGTTGGGTAATCACGCCAAGGAACAATTTAAGCCGCGGCGCGAAAAGATCGGACGGTAAGTTCCAGACTTAGTAATTCCGGGCAAACGGTGGGGGGGTAGAGGAATGGCGTCGGTGCCAAAGTTGGGTAATCACGCCAAGGAACAATTTAAGCCGCGGCGCGAAAAGATCGG
>JANDEH010000124.1:0-2500 GCA_024610705.1 Tetragnatha versicolor
AAATTAAGGGGGTCCCAAACACTTCGTTCCGCTCCTATGCTCTCGATGCTAAGCTTTATCGCTGAAATAAAAATACTTCCCATCGGTATAAAATTAAAAAAATTACACCCCCACGTAGCCCAGAATGTCTAGTTTATTATACCGAGAGATCGAGTTCTCTGAAGCATTACTAGTATCCCAAAATCCGGGTCTCCCGATCCGGTCTACCGCTCTTCAATGGAAATTTTAATGAGAGGGCGGAGCCAAGCGTCCGAGGTTGCGTCATTGTCAGATCCTTCCCGTAAGGTGCTGCCATCTAGAATGTAGGGAGATAGTCGAACGGTAAACTTTTGCTCATTAACAAGGTTTACTGGAATCGAATTTTAATTAACTTAAACAAGTCCCACCGATTAATAACTTACATTTTCTGAAAGGGGAAGAAATTCTCTACATTGCGTGATGCTTTTCGAGAGTGTGGATGATTTATTTAAGAAATAAATGAACTAAACACGCCTATGGAAAAATAGCATTGGAAAATTAAACTCCCAGACTGAACTTGACCTGATGAACTAATTAAGCCAATTAAGGGATTTTAACCACTCGATTCACTTAGAAAAAATATAGGACAAAGTGATATTAAGAGGGTTTAGCTTCGGAAAGGTTTTTAATTTGATTTTGAGCAAATCTGCAAAACCAATTCATAATGGAGTGAATTTTTTCAAACTTGGACCTAATTTGAAAGGTAGTTATACTCTTAATAAAGAGTGACGGTAGTGGATATCATGATTAACAACTCTCATATTTCAATAATCGAACTCTGAAATGTACCAATTTTTATGTTAAATACCTCAATTTTTGAATTTTCTGAACCCTGTTTTTTAATGAATGGAGAGTGCATATAAGTGGAAATTGGTAATTTTAACACTAAATAAAGGCCGATTAAGCTTAAAGAACATTCACCCGTCTTAGATATAAGTGTTTTACAGCTCATGTTAACAGGAATTTCAAAAAATATTACTTTAAGTACCCCAAATTAGAGATTTCCCAAAACCAAACTGTAATGTTAATGCAATGGGAACTTTTAGCTATAAATTGAAACTAATCGGAAAGTTTCCAGACCCAATTTATATTGTTTCAATATACTCCTGGTTTGTTGTTTTAAAAGATATTTTGCGAAATTCCAGTTCGGGGGCCTTCCACAAATTTAAAATAGTAATAACGGTATTTTCGAAATTTCTCCCGAACCGAAACTCGGATCGCTTAGCAAAAACAACCATTTCAAAGAACGTTTAGAGATGCGTAATAATCATGTCACTAAGAGTGTGTCAAAACGCAAGAAAAAGAACCGGGAGTATTTGAATTTCGACGCAGAACAATGGCGCCGGTAAACGACAAACGGGTTTTTCCCCGCCGCGTGCTTCCGTTGCGGCTGCCGCCCAACAATCCGATCAATCTTTTTCCAATCGCGCTCGTTCTATTGTTTCAAACACCTTGAGAGTTTAAAACATTGAATCTCATTCGATTCTGCATCGATCGGTACCAAGCATTAACTGTCGGGTACGTTAGTTGGTTCACAAAAGAGGTATTAAGGTTGGGACGCTTAAAGCCGTCTGAATTTAAATAATATTTATAATTTCGCTTAGTAAACTCCATACAGTGTTATTCATGTTCCTAAGGAACAATAAAATATCAAGTTTTTGAATGGGAGAGTGCTAGATCCGGAGTAACGAATTTTTGAACTTTCCGAAAACGAAATGGCTCGGAATTCAAATTTGCAACTCGCATTACTCCAGAACTAAGAAACCCATCGCTTAGCAAAAACTACCATCTTAAAGCACTGACCTAGGTGCGAAATAATTGCGTATTTGTTAGTGTGAGAGATCAGTAGAAAAAATGCTACAGCGCATTGAAATTCGACGTACATCAATGGCGCCGGTGAAGGGGAATCCGTTGCATCATCCGGCGCGTGCTCTCATGACGGTTCCCGCCGATCACTCTTTTTGAAATAGCGTTCGTTATACTTCTTTTAGAGCTTAGCAAGTTAATATATATTAAACCTCGTTGAAATACGCGTCGAACAGTACTAATCACTAACTGCGCTTTCAAGCGCTACACTGAAAAATGAACAAAAGAAAAGTTTTAACAATAGTGAATCCGTCTGTTATGAATATCATTGTTGTGTGTTTCTAACAAATAAATGTTTCTTTCAACAGTACCCTTTGTATAATGAAGTGATTGTTGCAGAGTCTTTGTTGAGCGATAAAACTGAATATTTCTAAAGGGACCAAGTTGATAACTGTGTTCTTTAATAAAACATGTATAAAGTAAAGGTCTACCAATATGGTGAATAAATTTCAAACTCCCGCGCTTTTCAGGGCACGACACAAAATATGTTTTCTTGGAAGAAAAAAAATTGAATCACAATTAATGTGGTGAATTTGAAAGTTCAATTCATGATGAAATGGTGAGTATATTTGTAGTTCAACTTATGATCAAGTGGTGGGTCTTGTAGAATTTCACC
>JANDEH010000124.1:7500-17500 GCA_024610705.1 Tetragnatha versicolor
CACGAGCTGATGACTCAATGCTTACTGGGAATTCCTCGTTCAAGGAAAACAATTACAATTTCCTATCCCTAGCACGAAGGAGTTTCAACGGGTTACCCACTCCTATCGGAGAGGGAAAGCACACGCTGATTCCTTCAATGTGGCGCGCGTGCGGCCCCGAACATCTAAGGGCATCCTGACCTGTTTTTGCTCAGTTTCGTGCGGCTGAACACCGCTTGTCCCTCTAAGAAGACCTCGATACGTTAAATGATATCGAGTCTATTTAGTAGGCTAGAGTCTCGCTCGTTATCGCAATAAAGCAGACAAATCACTCCACCAACTAGAAACGGCCATGCACCACCTGTCACAGAATCAAGAAAGAGCTCTTAATCTGTCAATCCTTCCTGTGTCCGGGCCGGGTGAGTTGCACCGTGTTGAGTCAAATTAAGCCGCAGGCCCCATTTCTTGTGTGCGCTTCCGTCAATTCCTTTAAGTTTCAGCTTTGCAACCATACTCCCCCCGGAACCCAAAAGCTTTGGTTTCCCGGAAGCTGCCCGGCGCGTCATTTGAGGAACGCAGCCGGATCGCTGGCTGGCATCGTTTATGGTCAGAACTAGGGCGGTATCTGATCGCCTTCGAACCTCTGACTTTCGTTCTTGATTAATGGAAACATTCTTGGCAAATGCTTTCGCAGTAGTTCGTCGTGCGGCGGTCCAAGAATTTCACCTCTAGCGTCGCAATACGAATGCCCCCGTCTGTCCCTCTTAATCATTACCTCGTGTTCCGAAAACCAACAAAATAGAACCGAGGTCCTATTCCATTATTCCATGCAACATTATTCAGGCGTCGCGCCTGCTTTGAGCACTCTAATTTTTTCAAAGTAAACTTGCCGGTCACCCAGGACAACCGGTGAAGATCATCCGGGGAAACCGGCCGGACGTACCGGACGGGCAGTAGCCGACTTGCGTCGGACCACCCGCCCGGGTACTGAGATCCAACTACGAGCTTTTTAACCGCAACAACTTTAATATACGCTATTGGAGCTGGAGTTACCGCGGATGCTGGCACCAGACTTTACCTCCAATAGATCATCGTTAAAGGATTTAGAGTGTACTCATTCCAATTACGGGGTCTCAAAAGAGTCCCGTATTGTTATTTTTCGTCACTACCTCCCCGTGCCGGGAGTGGGTAATTTGCGCGCCTGCTGCCTTCCTTGGATGTGGTAGCCGTTTCTCAGGCTCCCTCTCCGGAATCGAACCCTGATCCCCCGTTACCCGTTACGACCATGGTAGGCGCGTAACCTACCATCGACAGTTGATAAGGCAGACACTTGAAAGATACGTCGCCGACACAAAGATCGTGCGATCAGCCCAAAGTTATACAGAGTCACCACGAGAACGGAACAGAGTCCCGATCGGTTTTGGTCTAATAAAAGCGCTCGTCCCCGAAGGTCGGAGCTCTGCTGCATGTATTAGCTCTAGAATTGCCACAGTTATCCAAGTAGAAAAGTACGATCCAAGGAACCATAACTGATTTAATGAGCCATTCGCGGTTTCGCCTTAATACGGCATGAACTTAGACATGCATGGCTTAATCTTTGAGACAAGCATATGACTACTGGCAGGATCAACCAGGTTACTTCGATGCATATAAAGCAAAGAAGTTTGGGAGCAATGGAGCGACCCAAATCGAAACTAAAAAAGACAGCCGCAGAGAACCTGCGGAGCCTCTAGTAATAACGAATTTAGATTCACTCAATGCATTCTTCAACGGTTCTAGACTCACGGCATCCCCACCGACGTCGCGTCGGGGGGCGAGAGCTTAGACGTCGAGAAGTTTAGTACGACGGACAGAAATGCGGGCAAACAACAGCCCTATCATAAAGCATCGCATCGCAGCAACGGCACGGCGGCCTCGCAAGCAAGCGATACCGCATCCAGCGCTACTGTCCATCCATTGAACGGAACGATCTCGCTTTCGCGAGACCTCGATCGAAGACTCGTCTTTCCAGATTCGTCTTCAACCATACCTCCCACAAGTATGGCGGGGAAGGCCTTCGTCGTGGACGCTATAGGCCTAAAACGCGTTTTCCCGCCAAAACTCGCCGGACGCACGGTACGTTAAATACCTGCGAAAGAGCGCGAAATCGGGTCCCGTTTTCGTCTTCCTCGGACTTAGCCTCAATTTCACGCCAAAAACCCGTCTCGATGGGTCACATAAACAAAGCCCTTATCTTAAAACAACATTGTAACCCGACACCTGTCGAGTAACGAAAACAAGTTTTGAGTCATTCCTAGCGAACTTTCCCACGCTTTTGCGGAACGGCGGTACTTTGAAATTTTTTGGAACTTTGAAGGGAGACGGGTATTTTCCCATTGAAGCAACGTTGGACGAGTGCAAGCGCACGCATTTAGGTGCGCAAAATCCATTTTCTCCAAATTTAACGCTACACTTCCGGTTTTTGGTAAACGGGTTTTCTCGTGGCGGGCCCGTTTCGGTACAGGTAATGGTTAAGAAATTTGACCTTGGGAAAGTGACCTTGACACGGTCGCTCGAGCGGCCCCTGGCTGCCATTTCGAAACCGAGAATTTCCGGCTCGAGATTTTTCCGAGTTATTCGGGTAATCGGGGTTAACTCCGCAAAAGGAAACTATATTTTCGAGTATTTAACGGAAAAAATGCGAAATGGGACTTTGAAATTTTCGAAATCGGCGTCTAGCGAAACCACGCCCACTTTCTCCATATCCGGTTCAGATATAAAATCGAAACCCGTACTACGACGTGCTTGCACGCAAACTTCGAAATCGGTCGGAAAATCGTTAATTAGTTAATTGCGACCTACTTTCGTTTTTAGGCCTAACCGTTAAAAGAACCGGAAGTGATCTCGAAAAGTCTCTAAAGTTGTTAATTTTCCGACAAAACCCGCCGAGGAGCTCGAAACGACACCTTCCGTAAGTCTGCCCGACGCCCGGTACGGCTATAATCGGGTAAAATCCAAAAAACCAATCAGATCACAGAAGCCCCGCCCCCTTCCGCTTCGCGAGCCCCGAAAAGAACCCATTCGTTGCGCGCGCCCCGCCCCGACCCTCCACATTCCAATGAAATCGCTCAAGGCCACCGGTTGGATCGAAGAGATAACGCATCTGCCGTTCCTCCTCCCTTTGAGGGGGCCGTTAACAAATTTACTCTCGGTCGACGGTTTTCGCTTCGCCACGCCCACAATTTAAAAGTCCGAGATCAGAATTCGAAATATGCGGAAGCGGTAAAAATTACCTTTCGAAAGACACCTCGACCGTTCTTTTCCGCCCCCTGGTTCCGCCCCTGCAGCGATTTCAGTAAAAAATGCCCGCACGTGCCGAAGTTTAAACGGTCGTTTCTCCCTTTGTAATACAGCTGGGACCTTGAAATTTTAATGAGTTGTTTATATGGCGGATGCGAGTAATCTATTTTAAAATCGGCCCCTTTTGTCGATTAGGGGGCCGTATACAAATTAAATAACGGAAAAAAATCTTTAATATTCCATTAAATCCTGAAAAATGCACGGAACCCTTAGTGCGACACGCCGTTTTAATCAGCTCCAGGTCCCCAAAAACATACTAAAATTTCAGAAAGATCGAACGAGAACAACGCATTTCCAATTTTTGCATAGCAACAAAGACAATGGGGATAATAGGTCGTTGGACGGCACGTGTCAAGATTCACACGCTTGTTTCTTCCCTTCTAAGGCAGCTGGGAACTTGAAATTTCAATACGTGTTATATACAGTTATTTTGAAGAACCTATTAAAATTTCAGGGTCACACTTTAATTAGGGGGCCGTATACAAATTTAAATCGAAAAAATACTTTAAAATTCAATAATTCAAATTTTCCACGATAGATTTTCGAGATCGATACTTTTTTTAAATTGGGGCAAGGCCGAAAACAACATACTAAAATTTCTTCAAATTCCTAGGAGCGGTTTTTGAAAAATATTTTTTTAAAGATTTTTTTCAAACTTGTAAAATACGATTTAAATACTTAAAAGCATTGTATCGATTTGAAATTTCAATATGTTGAAGTACCATGGGAGGGGCAACTTTTATTAGAATTTCGTAACAAAATCTCGATTAGGGGGCTTTCCAGAAATTAAAAAGTCGAAATTCTTAAAAAAATTCTTGCCCGAAAACTATTTGACAGAATCCTTAGTGTCATTATTTTTTTTCCTAGTCTATTGATTCTCTACAACATATAAAATTTAGGAATTTTTGGAATTTTTATTTAAACACAAAGTTCGTTAAAATCTCGAAATAGTTGATTGTAAATTCGGCGCCCCACCCAGTTCGAAAGGGCTTTTTTTTCTGCACAACATACTAGAATTTCGAATAAATCCGATAAGATTTATTTTTCACCTAAAGTAGGAAAACTACATTATCCATGTAGTTAATCCCTTAAAAACCCAGTTCCTCTACAGCTATGACTTTGAAATTTTAATATGTCAGAAGGGCAACATAAGGGCACGTTCTATTAAAATTTCGGGGTATAATTTCAATTAGGGGGCCTTCCAGATATTAAAAAACAGCTATAATCGTAATTAATTAATTAAAAATCAACTAATTAACTAATATCTTAGTTCTGGGTGTCTAAAGTTTCCTCTAGTAACATGTGACAACATATTAAAATTTCATAAAGATAGGTAAAGAACAAGGGGTCGAATTCCTTGTTTCCGTTTCCCCTAGGAACAAAGGATCCAGACAATGGAAAAGTTCGTTGGACCGAATGGCGCCGGGTAGGTTATTAGCTAATTGAAGGGGTTCTGATTGAGCTATGACTTTGAAATTTTAATATGTCATTTAAAGTGGGACCCTGAAGATTCTATTAACTTTTGGGGTATATTGTGATGTTCGGGGGTCGTATACAAATTAAAACAGCTATAAATTAAATTATTGGCGGGAAAAACAATAGACAACGACTAGTGCGATACGAATTCTGAAAGGTCTTTAAAAGTTACACAACATACTGAAATTTCATTAAAATCCGTTGGTATGAATTCAAACTGCGAATTTTTGAAAATATACAAGTGACCGGAAATCGTTTATTATAGGCTTAATGAATGCCTTAATATTAACGGATCGACACGAAATTTGAATATGTTTTAGACGGACATGATTTCTAAAACCTATTAAAGTTTGGAGGGTTCCAGTTAATTAGGGGGCCGTATACGAATTTCAAAAGTCAAAAAGTCGTTAAAAATTCTCATTTGAATTCTAACGGACCGATTCCTTAGTGCGACACGTACTTTTACTCGTCTTTTATCAGGCTAAAACATATATTTTTTTCATGAATTTATCGTGAAATTTTTGGTCCATTTGGGAAAAAGTTTAGGATTTCAATAAATTAGTTCAAACCAGGTTGTAGAGCGCAATTTTTACATGACCCCCTAAAATTTTCAAGTTCCTATTAGCATTTTTAATGAGCTTTCAGAATATATAAAGCATTATATTGGCAAATGATTAGAATTTAAATGGTGATCTCGAATTTGGGAAATTAACTAGAGTCATTCGCGTTCAGGACGAGTAGGCTCCATTCCGCTTCAGAAAATCCTGGTTGACGTCAGAATCACCATGGAAACCCGTAATTCTGGAAAAACTTTGCCATAACGGTCCCTTACTCATAAGTAAAATCAAAAAAAATTTTTAAATAATAATTTTCGATTTATTACGGATTTGCGGACTTGTGTTTTTCGAGGGTAGCACCGACTTTTTTTTCAATCTCTAATAAATATTTAAATTATTATTGGATTGGTATAAAAATCGGATATGATGGTCATCTAGAGGTCAACTTTAATTTTCTTTGGCCGAAAAAACGATATTTTAATATCTACTGTGCTCAAAACGCGAAAAACCGACATTTCTCGGAACCAGAACGCAAAATCGCGGAGGGCCGAATTTTAATCCCAATTTTTTGAAATTCCATATTCTGGAAGCTATGACATCACACTCGAAAGGTTATAGGTCGTCGAACCGGTAGAAATTCTTTAAAGTGCTTTTTTTCTGTATTTACGGTTCATATCAAAATCGGACCTTAAAAGGCGCCGGAAAATTAAAATTACCGTCAGAATTTCATGAAAATCGAATACGTTGCTCATCGAGAGGCCTATTACTAGAAACCAGTGTTTAAAATTCCGTTACTCGTTTTAAATTACTTAAAAATCTATAAATCCCTCCGTTTGCTATGCACGGCCATACGGTAAAACAGTGTTCCGGAAATTCCTAATAAAATCTTTAATAACGCTCTTATCTCAACGAAACTCCGGAAAATAATAGCCAAACGGATGAAGAAAATTAACGCACCCTTAAAAAAAATGAATTAAAAGGTTTAGTATTTGAAAAGAACCCGCGAATGCGAATCTCCCAGAAAACACGCATTTCGGTACCGAAACTTTGAAAATTCGTAGCTCCCGAACTGAGTAAGATAAAATTACGAAACAGGTCTCTAAAAATAGCCTGGAGTCTATATTACAACATATCAAAAGGAATAATTCAAAAAATGTTGTTAACTTATTCAATAAAGCGATCTAAAAAATCAAATAATTGGGAGCTACTGAAAGATTGGTGCTGCCATCTACAATGTCCAATGAAGCGGAAAAAAATAATTGGAACGCTCGGTACGGAATTAATCGTCGTGCCTTTATTATTTATGGTAACACCTCCATTTTCGGACAAAAATTGCACAATATTATTTCCTTCAATATGGAACAGTCGAAAACCCGAAAGAATTAAATTAAGGGGGTCCCAAACACTTCGTTCCGCTCCTATGCTCTCGATGCTAAGCTTTATCGCTGAAATAAAAATACTTCCCATCGGTATAAAATTAAAAAAATTACACCCCCACGTAGCCCAGAATGTCTAGTTTATTATACCGAGAGATCGAGTTCTCTGAAGCATTACTAGTATCCCAAAATCCGGGTCTCCCGATCCGGTCTACCGCTCTTCAATGGAAATTTTAATGAGAGGGCGGAGCCAAGCGTCCGAGGTTGCGTCATTGTCAGATCCTTCCCGTAAGGTGCTGCCATCTAGAATGTAGGGAGATAGTCGAACGGTAAACTTTTGCTCATTAACAAGGTTTACTGGAATCGAATTTTAATTAACTTAAACAAGTCCCACCGATTAATAACTTACATTTTCTGAAAGGGGAAGAAATTCTCTACATTGCGTGATGCTTTTCGAGAGTGTGGATGATTTATTTAAGAAATAAATGAACTAAACACGCCTATGGAAAAATAGCATTGGAAAATTAAACTCCCAGACTGAACTTGACCTGATGAACTAATTAAGCCAATTAAGGGATTTTAACCACTCGATTCACTTAGAAAAAATATAGGACAAAGTGATATTAAGAGGGTTTAGCTTCGGAAAGGTTTTTAATTTGATTTTGAGCAAATCTGCAAAACCAATTCATAATGGAGTGAATTTTTTCAAACTTGGACCTAATTTGAAAGGTAGTTATACTCTTAATAAAGAGTGACGGTAGTGGATATCATGATTAACAACTCTCATATTTCAATAATCGAACTCTGAAATGTACCAATTTTTATGTTAAATACCTCAATTTTTGAATTTTCTGAACCCTGTTTTTTAATGAATGGAGAGTGCATATAAGTGGAAATTGGTAATTTTAACACTAAATAAAGGCCGATTAAGCTTAAAGAACATTCACCCGTCTTAGATATAAGTGTTTTACAGCTCATGTTAACAGGAATTTCAAAAAATATTACTTTAAGTACCCCAAATTAGAGATTTCCCAAAACCAAACTGTAATGTTAATGCAATGGGAACTTTTAGCTATAAATTGAAACTAATCGGAAAGTTTCCAGACCCAATTTATATTGTTTCAATATACTCCTGGTTTGTTGTTTTAAAAGATATTTTGCGAAATTCCAGTTCGGGGGCCTTCCACAAATTTAAAATAGTAATAACGGTATTTTCGAAATTTCTCCCGAACCGAAACTCGGATCGCTTAGCAAAAACAACCATTTCAAAGAACGTTTAGAGATGCGTAATAATCATGTCACTAAGAGTGTGTCAAAACGCAAGAAAAAGAACCGGGAGTATTTGAATTTCGACGCAGAACAATGGCGCCGGTAAACGACAAACGGGTTTTTCCCCGCCGCGTGCTTCCGTTGCGGCTGCCGCCCAACAATCCGATCAATCTTTTTCCAATCGCGCTCGTTCTATTGTTTCAAACACCTTGAGAGTTTAAAACATTGAATCTCATTCGATTCTGCATCGATCGGTACCAAGCATTAACTGTCGGGTACGTTAGTTGGTTCACAAAAGAGGTATTAAGGTTGGGACGCTTAAAGCCGTCTGAATTTAAATAATATTTATAATTTCGCTTAGTAAACTCCATACAGTGTTATTCATGTTCCTAAGGAACAATAAAATATCAAGTTTTTGAATGGGAGAGTGCTAGATCCGGAGTAACGAATTTTTGAACTTTCCGAAAACGAAATGGCTCGGAATTCAAATTTGCAACTCGCATTACTCCAGAACTAAGAAACCCATCGCTTAGCAAAAACTACCATCTTAAAGCACTGACCTAGGTGCGAAATAATTGCGTATTTGTTAGTGTGAGAGATCAGTAGAAAAAATGCTACAGCGCATTGAAATTCGACGTACATCAATGGCGCCGGTGAAGGGGAATCCGTTGCATCATCCGGCGCGTGCTCTCATGACGGTTCCCGCCGATCACTCTTTTTGAAATAGCGTTCGTTATACTTCTTTTAGAGCTTAGCAAGTTAATATATATTAAACCTCGTTGAAATACGCGTCGAACAGTACTAATCACTAACTGCGCTTTCAAGCGCTACACTGAAAAATGAACAAAAGAAAAGTTTTAACAATAGTGAATCCGTCTGTTATGAATATCATTGTTGTGTGTTTCTAACAAATAAATGTTTCTTTCAACAGTACCCTTTGTATAATGAAGTGATTGTTGCAGAGTCTTTGTTGAGCGATAAAACTGAATATTTCTAAAGGGACCAAGTTGATAACTGTGTTCTTTAATAAAACATGTATAAAGTAAAGGTCTACCAATATGGTGAATAAATTTCAAACTCCCGCGCTTTTCAGGGCACGACACAAAATATGTTTTCTTGGAAGAAAAAAAATTGAATCACAATTAATGTGGTGAATTTGAAAGTTCAATTCATGATGAAATGGTGAGTATATTTGTAGTTCAACTTATGATCAAGTGGTGGGTCTTGTAGAATTTCACCAAGGTGGTTGTGTATATATTACAAACTCCCGCGCTTTTCAGGGCACGACACAAAATTTGATTTATATAAAAAAAGAGACAACCACTTATGAAGTGGTAATTTTTCAAAGTCGAAATTAAGATGAAGTAATTTTAAAATATGATCAAGTGGTGAATCTCGTAGAATTTCACCAAGACGGTAGTCAATAAATTTCAAACTTCCACTCTTTTCGGGGCACCACACAAAATGTGATTTATATAAAAATAAAAAAGACAACCACACGTAATGTGGTTCTTTTCTGGGCACGGCACAAAAAGAAAAAATGGAATAAAAAAAAAGATGAAAGAATGCAGGCGTAGCCTACAAATCTTCCAGTCAGAGGATGAGTCTCAATAGATCGCAGTATGGTGGCTGCTCTACTACGTACGACACCCAGACCAGTACCCAAGTCGTCTACAGACGATTTGGCGCCCGAGCATCACACCCAGAGGGTTTGGACCCGAAGCCGGGCGGGAATGTCTAATCCCGCCCTGAGATGCTCCAAGTCGAAAGGGCCTCGTCGCCGTTCTATCCAAGACTTTTGCAAATCTTGGTATAAGGAACGGCTAACTCTGCCTATCGACAACTCGGGCGCGAACGGTAACGTTGAGAATCTAGACGGGATTCCGACTTAGAGGCGTTCAGTCGTAATCCCGCGGATGGTAGCTTCGCACCACTGGTCGCTCGACCAAGCACATGTACCAAGTATCCGAACCTGCGGTTCCTCTCGTACTGAGCAGGATTACT
>JANDEH010000124.1:22500-32500 GCA_024610705.1 Tetragnatha versicolor
TCTCTCCTGATCTGGAGAGCGGTGCTAAAGGGGCGGTGTTCTAAATAAAGAGAACATCTCTTCAAGCCTAGCCTATTTAAAGACCTCCCTCTTGCTCTTATAATGAGCCGGGACAAGGCACACCCATAATATAGCACCATGCGTTCAAAAAGAGTCACTCTGATGAGGACTCTCATTTTTTTTGAGATTTTTGCTATAAAAGCAAAATATCGTTAATGATCCTTCCGCAGATTCATCTACGGAAGCCTTGTTACGACTTTTATTTTCTCTAAATATTCAAGTTCGGTCATCTTTCCAACACAGACTCCATAGTTACCCACAGAATCCTAGTCGGTCCGATGATCTCACTCCAAAATTCATCGATAATAGCGACGGGCGGTGTGCACAAAGCGCAGGGACGTAATCAACACGAGCTGATGACTCAATGCTTACTGGGAATTCCTCGTTCAAGGAAAACAATTACAATTTCCTATCCCTAGCACGAAGGAGTTTCAACGGGTTACCCACTCCTATCGGAGAGGGAAAGCACACGCTGATTCCTTCAATGTGGCGCGCGTGCGGCCCCGAACATCTAAGGGCATCCTGACCTGTTTTTGCTCAGTTTCGTGCGGCTGAACACCGCTTGTCCCTCTAAGAAGACCTCGATACGTTAAATGATATCGAGTCTATTTAGTAGGCTAGAGTCTCGCTCGTTATCGCAATAAAGCAGACAAATCACTCCACCAACTAGAAACGGCCATGCACCACCTGTCACAGAATCAAGAAAGAGCTCTTAATCTGTCAATCCTTCCTGTGTCCGGGCCGGGTGAGTTGCACCGTGTTGAGTCAAATTAAGCCGCAGGCCCCATTTCTTGTGTGCGCTTCCGTCAATTCCTTTAAGTTTCAGCTTTGCAACCATACTCCCCCCGGAACCCAAAAGCTTTGGTTTCCCGGAAGCTGCCCGGCGCGTCATTTGAGGAACGCAGCCGGATCGCTGGCTGGCATCGTTTATGGTCAGAACTAGGGCGGTATCTGATCGCCTTCGAACCTCTGACTTTCGTTCTTGATTAATGGAAACATTCTTGGCAAATGCTTTCGCAGTAGTTCGTCGTGCGGCGGTCCAAGAATTTCACCTCTAGCGTCGCAATACGAATGCCCCCGTCTGTCCCTCTTAATCATTACCTCGTGTTCCGAAAACCAACAAAATAGAACCGAGGTCCTATTCCATTATTCCATGCAACATTATTCAGGCGTCGCGCCTGCTTTGAGCACTCTAATTTTTTCAAAGTAAACTTGCCGGTCACCCAGGACAACCGGTGAAGATCATCCGGGGAAACCGGCCGGACGTACCGGACGGGCAGTAGCCGACTTGCGTCGGACCACCCGCCCGGGTACTGAGATCCAACTACGAGCTTTTTAACCGCAACAACTTTAATATACGCTATTGGAGCTGGAGTTACCGCGGATGCTGGCACCAGACTTTACCTCCAATAGATCATCGTTAAAGGATTTAGAGTGTACTCATTCCAATTACGGGGTCTCAAAAGAGTCCCGTATTGTTATTTTTCGTCACTACCTCCCCGTGCCGGGAGTGGGTAATTTGCGCGCCTGCTGCCTTCCTTGGATGTGGTAGCCGTTTCTCAGGCTCCCTCTCCGGAATCGAACCCTGATCCCCCGTTACCCGTTACGACCATGGTAGGCGCGTAACCTACCATCGACAGTTGATAAGGCAGACACTTGAAAGATACGTCGCCGACACAAAGATCGTGCGATCAGCCCAAAGTTATACAGAGTCACCACGAGAACGGAACAGAGTCCCGATCGGTTTTGGTCTAATAAAAGCGCTCGTCCCCGAAGGTCGGAGCTCTGCTGCATGTATTAGCTCTAGAATTGCCACAGTTATCCAAGTAGAAAAGTACGATCCAAGGAACCATAACTGATTTAATGAGCCATTCGCGGTTTCGCCTTAATACGGCATGAACTTAGACATGCATGGCTTAATCTTTGAGACAAGCATATGACTACTGGCAGGATCAACCAGGTTACTTCGATGCATATAAAGCAAAGAAGTTTGGGAGCAATGGAGCGACCCAAATCGAAACTAAAAAAGACAGCCGCAGAGAACCTGCGGAGCCTCTAGTAATAACGAATTTAGATTCACTCAATGCATTCTTCAACGGTTCTAGACTCACGGCATCCCCACCGACGTCGCGTCGGGGGGCGAGAGCTTAGACGTCGAGAAGTTTAGTACGACGGACAGAAATGCGGGCAAACAACAGCCCTATCATAAAGCATCGCATCGCAGCAACGGCACGGCGGCCTCGCAAGCAAGCGATACCGCATCCAGCGCTACTGTCCATCCATTGAACGGAACGATCTCGCTTTCGCGAGACCTCGATCGAAGACTCGTCTTTCCAGATTCGTCTTCAACCATACCTCCCACAAGTATGGCGGGGAAGGCCTTCGTCGTGGACGCTATAGGCCTAAAACGCGTTTTCCCGCCAAAACTCGCCGGACGCACGGTACGTTAAATACCTGCGAAAGAGCGCGAAATCGGGTCCCGTTTTCGTCTTCCTCGGACTTAGCCTCAATTTCACGCCAAAAACCCGTCTCGATGGGTCACATAAACAAAGCCCTTATCTTAAAACAACATTGTAACCCGACACCTGTCGAGTAACGAAAACAAGTTTTGAGTCATTCCTAGCGAACTTTCCCACGCTTTTGCGGAACGGCGGTACTTTGAAATTTTTTGGAACTTTGAAGGGAGACGGGTATTTTCCCATTGAAGCAACGTTGGACGAGTGCAAGCGCACGCATTTAGGTGCGCAAAATCCATTTTCTCCAAATTTAACGCTACACTTCCGGTTTTTGGTAAACGGGTTTTCTCGTGGCGGGCCCGTTTCGGTACAGGTAATGGTTAAGAAATTTGACCTTGGGAAAGTGACCTTGACACGGTCGCTCGAGCGGCCCCTGGCTGCCATTTCGAAACCGAGAATTTCCGGCTCGAGATTTTTCCGAGTTATTCGGGTAATCGGGGTTAACTCCGCAAAAGGAAACTATATTTTCGAGTATTTAACGGAAAAAATGCGAAATGGGACTTTGAAATTTTCGAAATCGGCGTCTAGCGAAACCACGCCCACTTTCTCCATATCCGGTTCAGATATAAAATCGAAACCCGTACTACGACGTGCTTGCACGCAAACTTCGAAATCGGTCGGAAAATCGTTAATTAGTTAATTGCGACCTACTTTCGTTTTTAGGCCTAACCGTTAAAAGAACCGGAAGTGATCTCGAAAAGTCTCTAAAGTTGTTAATTTTCCGACAAAACCCGCCGAGGAGCTCGAAACGACACCTTCCGTAAGTCTGCCCGACGCCCGGTACGGCTATAATCGGGTAAAATCCAAAAAACCAATCAGATCACAGAAGCCCCGCCCCCTTCCGCTTCGCGAGCCCCGAAAAGAACCCATTCGTTGCGCGCGCCCCGCCCCGACCCTCCACATTCCAATGAAATCGCTCAAGGCCACCGGTTGGATCGAAGAGATAACGCATCTGCCGTTCCTCCTCCCTTTGAGGGGGCCGTTAACAAATTTACTCTCGGTCGACGGTTTTCGCTTCGCCACGCCCACAATTTAAAAGTCCGAGATCAGAATTCGAAATATGCGGAAGCGGTAAAAATTACCTTTCGAAAGACACCTCGACCGTTCTTTTCCGCCCCCTGGTTCCGCCCCTGCAGCGATTTCAGTAAAAAATGCCCGCACGTGCCGAAGTTTAAACGGTCGTTTCTCCCTTTGTAATACAGCTGGGACCTTGAAATTTTAATGAGTTGTTTATATGGCGGATGCGAGTAATCTATTTTAAAATCGGCCCCTTTTGTCGATTAGGGGGCCGTATACAAATTAAATAACGGAAAAAAATCTTTAATATTCCATTAAATCCTGAAAAATGCACGGAACCCTTAGTGCGACACGCCGTTTTAATCAGCTCCAGGTCCCCAAAAACATACTAAAATTTCAGAAAGATCGAACGAGAACAACGCATTTCCAATTTTTGCATAGCAACAAAGACAATGGGGATAATAGGTCGTTGGACGGCACGTGTCAAGATTCACACGCTTGTTTCTTCCCTTCTAAGGCAGCTGGGAACTTGAAATTTCAATACGTGTTATATACAGTTATTTTGAAGAACCTATTAAAATTTCAGGGTCACACTTTAATTAGGGGGCCGTATACAAATTTAAATCGAAAAAATACTTTAAAATTCAATAATTCAAATTTTCCACGATAGATTTTCGAGATCGATACTTTTTTTAAATTGGGGCAAGGCCGAAAACAACATACTAAAATTTCTTCAAATTCCTAGGAGCGGTTTTTGAAAAATATTTTTTTAAAGATTTTTTTCAAACTTGTAAAATACGATTTAAATACTTAAAAGCATTGTATCGATTTGAAATTTCAATATGTTGAAGTACCATGGGAGGGGCAACTTTTATTAGAATTTCGTAACAAAATCTCGATTAGGGGGCTTTCCAGAAATTAAAAAGTCGAAATTCTTAAAAAAATTCTTGCCCGAAAACTATTTGACAGAATCCTTAGTGTCATTATTTTTTTTCCTAGTCTATTGATTCTCTACAACATATAAAATTTAGGAATTTTTGGAATTTTTATTTAAACACAAAGTTCGTTAAAATCTCGAAATAGTTGATTGTAAATTCGGCGCCCCACCCAGTTCGAAAGGGCTTTTTTTTCTGCACAACATACTAGAATTTCGAATAAATCCGATAAGATTTATTTTTCACCTAAAGTAGGAAAACTACATTATCCATGTAGTTAATCCCTTAAAAACCCAGTTCCTCTACAGCTATGACTTTGAAATTTTAATATGTCAGAAGGGCAACATAAGGGCACGTTCTATTAAAATTTCGGGGTATAATTTCAATTAGGGGGCCTTCCAGATATTAAAAAACAGCTATAATCGTAATTAATTAATTAAAAATCAACTAATTAACTAATATCTTAGTTCTGGGTGTCTAAAGTTTCCTCTAGTAACATGTGACAACATATTAAAATTTCATAAAGATAGGTAAAGAACAAGGGGTCGAATTCCTTGTTTCCGTTTCCCCTAGGAACAAAGGATCCAGACAATGGAAAAGTTCGTTGGACCGAATGGCGCCGGGTAGGTTATTAGCTAATTGAAGGGGTTCTGATTGAGCTATGACTTTGAAATTTTAATATGTCATTTAAAGTGGGACCCTGAAGATTCTATTAACTTTTGGGGTATATTGTGATGTTCGGGGGTCGTATACAAATTAAAACAGCTATAAATTAAATTATTGGCGGGAAAAACAATAGACAACGACTAGTGCGATACGAATTCTGAAAGGTCTTTAAAAGTTACACAACATACTGAAATTTCATTAAAATCCGTTGGTATGAATTCAAACTGCGAATTTTTGAAAATATACAAGTGACCGGAAATCGTTTATTATAGGCTTAATGAATGCCTTAATATTAACGGATCGACACGAAATTTGAATATGTTTTAGACGGACATGATTTCTAAAACCTATTAAAGTTTGGAGGGTTCCAGTTAATTAGGGGGCCGTATACGAATTTCAAAAGTCAAAAAGTCGTTAAAAATTCTCATTTGAATTCTAACGGACCGATTCCTTAGTGCGACACGTACTTTTACTCGTCTTTTATCAGGCTAAAACATATATTTTTTTCATGAATTTATCGTGAAATTTTTGGTCCATTTGGGAAAAAGTTTAGGATTTCAATAAATTAGTTCAAACCAGGTTGTAGAGCGCAATTTTTACATGACCCCCTAAAATTTTCAAGTTCCTATTAGCATTTTTAATGAGCTTTCAGAATATATAAAGCATTATATTGGCAAATGATTAGAATTTAAATGGTGATCTCGAATTTGGGAAATTAACTAGAGTCATTCGCGTTCAGGACGAGTAGGCTCCATTCCGCTTCAGAAAATCCTGGTTGACGTCAGAATCACCATGGAAACCCGTAATTCTGGAAAAACTTTGCCATAACGGTCCCTTACTCATAAGTAAAATCAAAAAAAATTTTTAAATAATAATTTTCGATTTATTACGGATTTGCGGACTTGTGTTTTTCGAGGGTAGCACCGACTTTTTTTTCAATCTCTAATAAATATTTAAATTATTATTGGATTGGTATAAAAATCGGATATGATGGTCATCTAGAGGTCAACTTTAATTTTCTTTGGCCGAAAAAACGATATTTTAATATCTACTGTGCTCAAAACGCGAAAAACCGACATTTCTCGGAACCAGAACGCAAAATCGCGGAGGGCCGAATTTTAATCCCAATTTTTTGAAATTCCATATTCTGGAAGCTATGACATCACACTCGAAAGGTTATAGGTCGTCGAACCGGTAGAAATTCTTTAAAGTGCTTTTTTTCTGTATTTACGGTTCATATCAAAATCGGACCTTAAAAGGCGCCGGAAAATTAAAATTACCGTCAGAATTTCATGAAAATCGAATACGTTGCTCATCGAGAGGCCTATTACTAGAAACCAGTGTTTAAAATTCCGTTACTCGTTTTAAATTACTTAAAAATCTATAAATCCCTCCGTTTGCTATGCACGGCCATACGGTAAAACAGTGTTCCGGAAATTCCTAATAAAATCTTTAATAACGCTCTTATCTCAACGAAACTCCGGAAAATAATAGCCAAACGGATGAAGAAAATTAACGCACCCTTAAAAAAAATGAATTAAAAGGTTTAGTATTTGAAAAGAACCCGCGAATGCGAATCTCCCAGAAAACACGCATTTCGGTACCGAAACTTTGAAAATTCGTAGCTCCCGAACTGAGTAAGATAAAATTACGAAACAGGTCTCTAAAAATAGCCTGGAGTCTATATTACAACATATCAAAAGGAATAATTCAAAAAATGTTGTTAACTTATTCAATAAAGCGATCTAAAAAATCAAATAATTGGGAGCTACTGAAAGATTGGTGCTGCCATCTACAATGTCCAATGAAGCGGAAAAAAATAATTGGAACGCTCGGTACGGAATTAATCGTCGTGCCTTTATTATTTATGGTAACACCTCCATTTTCGGACAAAAATTGCACAATATTATTTCCTTCAATATGGAACAGTCGAAAACCCGAAAGAATTAAATTAAGGGGGTCCCAAACACTTCGTTCCGCTCCTATGCTCTCGATGCTAAGCTTTATCGCTGAAATAAAAATACTTCCCATCGGTATAAAATTAAAAAAATTACACCCCCACGTAGCCCAGAATGTCTAGTTTATTATACCGAGAGATCGAGTTCTCTGAAGCATTACTAGTATCCCAAAATCCGGGTCTCCCGATCCGGTCTACCGCTCTTCAATGGAAATTTTAATGAGAGGGCGGAGCCAAGCGTCCGAGGTTGCGTCATTGTCAGATCCTTCCCGTAAGGTGCTGCCATCTAGAATGTAGGGAGATAGTCGAACGGTAAACTTTTGCTCATTAACAAGGTTTACTGGAATCGAATTTTAATTAACTTAAACAAGTCCCACCGATTAATAACTTACATTTTCTGAAAGGGGAAGAAATTCTCTACATTGCGTGATGCTTTTCGAGAGTGTGGATGATTTATTTAAGAAATAAATGAACTAAACACGCCTATGGAAAAATAGCATTGGAAAATTAAACTCCCAGACTGAACTTGACCTGATGAACTAATTAAGCCAATTAAGGGATTTTAACCACTCGATTCACTTAGAAAAAATATAGGACAAAGTGATATTAAGAGGGTTTAGCTTCGGAAAGGTTTTTAATTTGATTTTGAGCAAATCTGCAAAACCAATTCATAATGGAGTGAATTTTTTCAAACTTGGACCTAATTTGAAAGGTAGTTATACTCTTAATAAAGAGTGACGGTAGTGGATATCATGATTAACAACTCTCATATTTCAATAATCGAACTCTGAAATGTACCAATTTTTATGTTAAATACCTCAATTTTTGAATTTTCTGAACCCTGTTTTTTAATGAATGGAGAGTGCATATAAGTGGAAATTGGTAATTTTAACACTAAATAAAGGCCGATTAAGCTTAAAGAACATTCACCCGTCTTAGATATAAGTGTTTTACAGCTCATGTTAACAGGAATTTCAAAAAATATTACTTTAAGTACCCCAAATTAGAGATTTCCCAAAACCAAACTGTAATGTTAATGCAATGGGAACTTTTAGCTATAAATTGAAACTAATCGGAAAGTTTCCAGACCCAATTTATATTGTTTCAATATACTCCTGGTTTGTTGTTTTAAAAGATATTTTGCGAAATTCCAGTTCGGGGGCCTTCCACAAATTTAAAATAGTAATAACGGTATTTTCGAAATTTCTCCCGAACCGAAACTCGGATCGCTTAGCAAAAACAACCATTTCAAAGAACGTTTAGAGATGCGTAATAATCATGTCACTAAGAGTGTGTCAAAACGCAAGAAAAAGAACCGGGAGTATTTGAATTTCGACGCAGAACAATGGCGCCGGTAAACGACAAACGGGTTTTTCCCCGCCGCGTGCTTCCGTTGCGGCTGCCGCCCAACAATCCGATCAATCTTTTTCCAATCGCGCTCGTTCTATTGTTTCAAACACCTTGAGAGTTTAAAACATTGAATCTCATTCGATTCTGCATCGATCGGTACCAAGCATTAACTGTCGGGTACGTTAGTTGGTTCACAAAAGAGGTATTAAGGTTGGGACGCTTAAAGCCGTCTGAATTTAAATAATATTTATAATTTCGCTTAGTAAACTCCATACAGTGTTATTCATGTTCCTAAGGAACAATAAAATATCAAGTTTTTGAATGGGAGAGTGCTAGATCCGGAGTAACGAATTTTTGAACTTTCCGAAAACGAAATGGCTCGGAATTCAAATTTGCAACTCGCATTACTCCAGAACTAAGAAACCCATCGCTTAGCAAAAACTACCATCTTAAAGCACTGACCTAGGTGCGAAATAATTGCGTATTTGTTAGTGTGAGAGATCAGTAGAAAAAATGCTACAGCGCATTGAAATTCGACGTACATCAATGGCGCCGGTGAAGGGGAATCCGTTGCATCATCCGGCGCGTGCTCTCATGACGGTTCCCGCCGATCACTCTTTTTGAAATAGCGTTCGTTATACTTCTTTTAGAGCTTAGCAAGTTAATATATATTAAACCTCGTTGAAATACGCGTCGAACAGTACTAATCACTAACTGCGCTTTCAAGCGCTACACTGAAAAATGAACAAAAGAAAAGTTTTAACAATAGTGAATCCGTCTGTTATGAATATCATTGTTGTGTGTTTCTAACAAATAAATGTTTCTTTCAACAGTACCCTTTGTATAATGAAGTGATTGTTGCAGAGTCTTTGTTGAGCGATAAAACTGAATATTTCTAAAGGGACCAAGTTGATAACTGTGTTCTTTAATAAAACATGTATAAAGTAAAGGTCTACCAATATGGTGAATAAATTTCAAACTCCCGCGCTTTTCAGGGCACGACACAAAATATGTTTTCTTGGAAGAAAAAAAATTGAATCACAATTAATGTGGTGAATTTGAAAGTTCAATTCATGATGAAATGGTGAGTATATTTGTAGTTCAACTTATGATCAAGTGGTGGGTCTTGTAGAATTTCACCAAGGTGGTTGTGTATATATTACAAACTCCCGCGCTTTTCAGGGCACGACACAAAATTTGATTTATATAAAAAAAGAGACAACCACTTATGAAGTGGTAATTTTTCAAAGTCGAAATTAAGATGAAGTAATTTTAAAATATGATCAAGTGGTGAATCTCGTAGAATTTCACCAAGACGGTAGTCAATAAATTTCAAACTTCCACTCTTTTCGGGGCACCACACAAAATGTGATTTATATAAAAATAAAAAAGACAACCACACGTAATGTGGTTCTTTTCTGGGCACGGCACAAAAAGAAAAAATGGAATAAAAAAAAAGATGAAAGAATGCAGGCGTAGCCTACAAATCTTCCAGTCAG
>JANDEH010000124.1:37500-45520 GCA_024610705.1 Tetragnatha versicolor
AGAGCTCTTAATCTGTCAATCCTTCCTGTGTCCGGGCCGGGTGAGTTGCACCGTGTTGAGTCAAATTAAGCCGCAGGCCCCATTTCTTGTGTGCGCTTCCGTCAATTCCTTTAAGTTTCAGCTTTGCAACCATACTCCCCCCGGAACCCAAAAGCTTTGGTTTCCCGGAAGCTGCCCGGCGCGTCATTTGAGGAACGCAGCCGGATCGCTGGCTGGCATCGTTTATGGTCAGAACTAGGGCGGTATCTGATCGCCTTCGAACCTCTGACTTTCGTTCTTGATTAATGGAAACATTCTTGGCAAATGCTTTCGCAGTAGTTCGTCGTGCGGCGGTCCAAGAATTTCACCTCTAGCGTCGCAATACGAATGCCCCCGTCTGTCCCTCTTAATCATTACCTCGTGTTCCGAAAACCAACAAAATAGAACCGAGGTCCTATTCCATTATTCCATGCAACATTATTCAGGCGTCGCGCCTGCTTTGAGCACTCTAATTTTTTCAAAGTAAACTTGCCGGTCACCCAGGACAACCGGTGAAGATCATCCGGGGAAACCGGCCGGACGTACCGGACGGGCAGTAGCCGACTTGCGTCGGACCACCCGCCCGGGTACTGAGATCCAACTACGAGCTTTTTAACCGCAACAACTTTAATATACGCTATTGGAGCTGGAGTTACCGCGGATGCTGGCACCAGACTTTACCTCCAATAGATCATCGTTAAAGGATTTAGAGTGTACTCATTCCAATTACGGGGTCTCAAAAGAGTCCCGTATTGTTATTTTTCGTCACTACCTCCCCGTGCCGGGAGTGGGTAATTTGCGCGCCTGCTGCCTTCCTTGGATGTGGTAGCCGTTTCTCAGGCTCCCTCTCCGGAATCGAACCCTGATCCCCCGTTACCCGTTACGACCATGGTAGGCGCGTAACCTACCATCGACAGTTGATAAGGCAGACACTTGAAAGATACGTCGCCGACACAAAGATCGTGCGATCAGCCCAAAGTTATACAGAGTCACCACGAGAACGGAACAGAGTCCCGATCGGTTTTGGTCTAATAAAAGCGCTCGTCCCCGAAGGTCGGAGCTCTGCTGCATGTATTAGCTCTAGAATTGCCACAGTTATCCAAGTAGAAAAGTACGATCCAAGGAACCATAACTGATTTAATGAGCCATTCGCGGTTTCGCCTTAATACGGCATGAACTTAGACATGCATGGCTTAATCTTTGAGACAAGCATATGACTACTGGCAGGATCAACCAGGTTACTTCGATGCATATAAAGCAAAGAAGTTTGGGAGCAATGGAGCGACCCAAATCGAAACTAAAAAAGACAGCCGCAGAGAACCTGCGGAGCCTCTAGTAATAACGAATTTAGATTCACTCAATGCATTCTTCAACGGTTCTAGACTCACGGCATCCCCACCGACGTCGCGTCGGGGGGCGAGAGCTTAGACGTCGAGAAGTTTAGTACGACGGACAGAAATGCGGGCAAACAACAGCCCTATCATAAAGCATCGCATCGCAGCAACGGCACGGCGGCCTCGCAAGCAAGCGATACCGCATCCAGCGCTACTGTCCATCCATTGAACGGAACGATCTCGCTTTCGCGAGACCTCGATCGAAGACTCGTCTTTCCAGATTCGTCTTCAACCATACCTCCCACAAGTATGGCGGGGAAGGCCTTCGTCGTGGACGCTATAGGCCTAAAACGCGTTTTCCCGCCAAAACTCGCCGGACGCACGGTACGTTAAATACCTGCGAAAGAGCGCGAAATCGGGTCCCGTTTTCGTCTTCCTCGGACTTAGCCTCAATTTCACGCCAAAAACCCGTCTCGATGGGTCACATAAACAAAGCCCTTATCTTAAAACAACATTGTAACCCGACACCTGTCGAGTAACGAAAACAAGTTTTGAGTCATTCCTAGCGAACTTTCCCACGCTTTTGCGGAACGGCGGTACTTTGAAATTTTTTGGAACTTTGAAGGGAGACGGGTATTTTCCCATTGAAGCAACGTTGGACGAGTGCAAGCGCACGCATTTAGGTGCGCAAAATCCATTTTCTCCAAATTTAACGCTACACTTCCGGTTTTTGGTAAACGGGTTTTCTCGTGGCGGGCCCGTTTCGGTACAGGTAATGGTTAAGAAATTTGACCTTGGGAAAGTGACCTTGACACGGTCGCTCGAGCGGCCCCTGGCTGCCATTTCGAAACCGAGAATTTCCGGCTCGAGATTTTTCCGAGTTATTCGGGTAATCGGGGTTAACTCCGCAAAAGGAAACTATATTTTCGAGTATTTAACGGAAAAAATGCGAAATGGGACTTTGAAATTTTCGAAATCGGCGTCTAGCGAAACCACGCCCACTTTCTCCATATCCGGTTCAGATATAAAATCGAAACCCGTACTACGACGTGCTTGCACGCAAACTTCGAAATCGGTCGGAAAATCGTTAATTAGTTAATTGCGACCTACTTTCGTTTTTAGGCCTAACCGTTAAAAGAACCGGAAGTGATCTCGAAAAGTCTCTAAAGTTGTTAATTTTCCGACAAAACCCGCCGAGGAGCTCGAAACGACACCTTCCGTAAGTCTGCCCGACGCCCGGTACGGCTATAATCGGGTAAAATCCAAAAAACCAATCAGATCACAGAAGCCCCGCCCCCTTCCGCTTCGCGAGCCCCGAAAAGAACCCATTCGTTGCGCGCGCCCCGCCCCGACCCTCCACATTCCAATGAAATCGCTCAAGGCCACCGGTTGGATCGAAGAGATAACGCATCTGCCGTTCCTCCTCCCTTTGAGGGGGCCGTTAACAAATTTACTCTCGGTCGACGGTTTTCGCTTCGCCACGCCCACAATTTAAAAGTCCGAGATCAGAATTCGAAATATGCGGAAGCGGTAAAAATTACCTTTCGAAAGACACCTCGACCGTTCTTTTCCGCCCCCTGGTTCCGCCCCTGCAGCGATTTCAGTAAAAAATGCCCGCACGTGCCGAAGTTTAAACGGTCGTTTCTCCCTTTGTAATACAGCTGGGACCTTGAAATTTTAATGAGTTGTTTATATGGCGGATGCGAGTAATCTATTTTAAAATCGGCCCCTTTTGTCGATTAGGGGGCCGTATACAAATTAAATAACGGAAAAAAATCTTTAATATTCCATTAAATCCTGAAAAATGCACGGAACCCTTAGTGCGACACGCCGTTTTAATCAGCTCCAGGTCCCCAAAAACATACTAAAATTTCAGAAAGATCGAACGAGAACAACGCATTTCCAATTTTTGCATAGCAACAAAGACAATGGGGATAATAGGTCGTTGGACGGCACGTGTCAAGATTCACACGCTTGTTTCTTCCCTTCTAAGGCAGCTGGGAACTTGAAATTTCAATACGTGTTATATACAGTTATTTTGAAGAACCTATTAAAATTTCAGGGTCACACTTTAATTAGGGGGCCGTATACAAATTTAAATCGAAAAAATACTTTAAAATTCAATAATTCAAATTTTCCACGATAGATTTTCGAGATCGATACTTTTTTTAAATTGGGGCAAGGCCGAAAACAACATACTAAAATTTCTTCAAATTCCTAGGAGCGGTTTTTGAAAAATATTTTTTTAAAGATTTTTTTCAAACTTGTAAAATACGATTTAAATACTTAAAAGCATTGTATCGATTTGAAATTTCAATATGTTGAAGTACCATGGGAGGGGCAACTTTTATTAGAATTTCGTAACAAAATCTCGATTAGGGGGCTTTCCAGAAATTAAAAAGTCGAAATTCTTAAAAAAATTCTTGCCCGAAAACTATTTGACAGAATCCTTAGTGTCATTATTTTTTTTCCTAGTCTATTGATTCTCTACAACATATTAAAATTTAGGAATTTTTGGAATTTTTATTTAAACACAAAGTTCGTTAAAATCTCGAAATAGTTGATTGTAAATTCGGCGCCCCACCCAGTTCGAAAGGGCTTTTTTTTCTGCACAACATACTAGAATTTCGAATAAATCCGATAAGATTTATTTTTCACCTAAAGTAGGAAAACTACATTATCCATGTAGTTAATCCCTTAAAAACCCAGTTCCTCTACAGCTATGACTTTGAAATTTTAATATGTCAGAAGGGCAACATAAGGGCACGTTCTATTAAAATTTCGGGGTATAATTTCAATTAGGGGGCCTTCCAGATATTAAAAAACAGCTATAATCGTAATTAATTAATTAAAAATCAACTAATTAACTAATATCTTAGTTCTGGGTGTCTAAAGTTTCCTCTAGTAACATGTGACAACATATTAAAATTTCATAAAGATAGGTAAAGAACAAGGGGTCGAATTCCTTGTTTCCGTTTCCCCTAGGAACAAAGGATCCAGACAATGGAAAAGTTCGTTGGACCGAATGGCGCCGGGTAGGTTATTAGCTAATTGAAGGGGTTCTGATTGAGCTATGACTTTGAAATTTTAATATGTCATTTAAAGTGGGACCCTGAAGATTCTATTAACTTTTGGGGTATATTGTGATGTTCGGGGTCGTATACAAATTAAAACAGCTATAAATTAAATTATTGGCGGGAAAAACAATAGACAACGACTAGTGCGATACGAATTCTGAAAGGTCTTTAAAAGTTACACAACATACTGAAATTTCATTAAAATCCGTTGGTATGAATTCAAACTGCGAATTTTTGAAAATATACAAGTGACCGGAAATCGTTTATTATAGGCTTAATGAATGCCTTAATATTAACGGATCGACACGAAATTTGAATATGTTTTAGACGGACATGATTTCTAAAACCTATTAAAGTTTGGAGGGTTCCAGTTAATTAGGGGGCCGTATACGAATTTCAAAAGTCAAAAAGTCGTTAAAAATTCTCATTTGAATTCTAACGGACCGATTCCTTAGTGCGACACGTACTTTTACTCGTCTTTTATCAGGCTAAAACATATATTTTTTTCATGAATTTATCGTGAAATTTTTGGTCCATTTGGGAAAAAGTTTAGGATTTCAATAAATTAGTTCAAACCAGGTTGTAGAGCGCAATTTTTACATGACCCCCTAAAATTTTCAAGTTCCTATTAGCATTTTTAATGAGCTTTCAGAATATATAAAGCATTATATTGGCAAATGATTAGAATTTAAATGGTGATCTCGAATTTGGGAAATTAACTAGAGTCATTCGCGTTCAGGACGAGTAGGCTCCATTCCGCTTCAGAAATCCTGGTTGACGTCAGAATCACCATGGAAACCCGTAATTCTGGAAAAACTTTGCCATAACGGTCCCTTACTCATAAGTAAAATCAAAAAAAATTTTTAAATAATAATTTTCGATTTATTACGGATTTGCGGACTTGTGTTTTTCGAGGGTAGCACCGACTTTTTTTTCAATCTCTAATAAATATTTAAATTATTATTGGATTGGTATAAAAATCGGATATGATGGTCATCTAGAGGTCAACTTTAATTTTCTTTGGCCGAAAAAACGATATTTTAATATCTACTGTGCTCAAAACGCGAAAAACCGACATTTCTCGGAACCAGAACGCAAAATCGCGGAGGGCCGAATTTTAATCCCAATTTTTTGAAATTCCATATTCTGGAAGCTATGACATCACACTCGAAAGGTTATAGGTCGTCGAACCGGTAGAAATTCTTTAAAGTGCTTTTTTTCTGTATTTACGGTTCATATCAAAATCGGACCTTAAAAGGCGCCGGAAAATTAAAATTACCGTCAGAATTCATGAAAATCGAATACGTTGCTCATCGAGAGGCCTATTACTAGAAACCAGTGTTTAAAATTCCGTTACTCGTTTTAAATTACTTAAAATCTATAAATCCCTCCGTTTGCTATGCACGGCCATACGGTAAAACAGTGTTCCGGAAATTCCTAATAAAATCTTTAATAACGCTCTTATCTCAACGAAACTCCGGAAAATAATAGCCAAACGGATGAAGAAAATTAACGCACCCTTAAAAAAAATGAATTAAAAGGTTTAGTATTTGAAAAGAACCCGCGAATGCGAATCTCCCAGAAAACACGCATTTCGGTACCGAAACTTTGAAAATTCGTAGCTCCCGAACTGAGTAAGATAAAATTACGAAACAGGTCTCTAAAAATAGCCTGGAGTCTATATTACAACATATCAAAAGGAATAATTCAAAAAATGTTGTTAACTTATTCAATAAAGCGATCTAAAAAATCAAATAATTGGGAGCTACTGAAAGATTGGTGCTGCCATCTACAATGTCCAATGAAGCGGAAAAAAATAATTGGAACGCTCGGTACGGAATTAATCGTCGTGCCTTTATTATTTATGGTAACACCTCCATTTTCGGACAAAAATTGCACAATATTATTTCCTTCAATATGGAACAGTCGAAAACCCGAAAGAATTAAATTAAGGGGGTCCCAAACACTTCGTTCCGCTCCTATGCTCTCGATGCTAAGCTTTATCGCTGAAATAAAAATACTTCCATCGGTATAAAATTAAAAAAATTACACCCCCACGTAGCCCAGAATGTCTAGTTTATTATACCGAGAGATCGAGTTCTCTGAAGCATTACTAGTATCCCAAAATCCGGGTCTCCCGATCCGGTCTACCGCTCTTCAATGGAAATTTTAATGAGAGGGCGGAGCCAAGCGTCCGAGGTTGCGTCATTGTCAGATCCTTCCCGTAAGGTGCTGCCATCTAGAATGTAGGGAGATAGTCGAACGGTAAACTTTTGCTCATTAACAAGGTTTACTGGAATCGAATTTTAATTAACTTAAACAAGTCCCACCGATTAATAACTTACATTTTCTGAAAGGGGAAGAAATTCTCTACATTGCGTGATGCTTTTCGAGAGTGTGGATGATTTATTTAAGAAATAAATGAACTAAACACGCCTATGGAAAAATAGCATTGGAAAATTAAACTCCCAGACTGAACTTGACCTGATGAACTAATTAAGCCAATTAAGGGATTTTAACCACTCGATTCACTTAGAAAAAATATAGGACAAAGTGATATTAAGAGGGTTTAGCTTCGGAAAGGTTTTTAATTTGATTTTGAGCAAATCTGCAAAACCAATTCATAATGGAGTGAATTTTTTCAAACTTGGACCTAATTTGAAAGGTAGTTATACTCTTAATAAAGAGTGACGGTAGTGGATATCATGATTAACAACTCTCATATTTCAATAATCGAACTCTGAAATGTACCAATTTTTATGTTAAATACCTCAATTTTTGAATTTTCTGAACCCTGTTTTTTAATGAATGGAGAGTGCATATAAGTGGAAATTGGTAATTTTAACACTAAATAAAGGCCGATTAAGCTTAAAGAACATTCACCGTCTTAGATATAAGTGTTTTACAGCTCATGTTAACAGGAATTTCAAAAAATATTACTTTAAGTACCCCAAATTAGAGATTTCCCAAAACCAAACTGTAATGTTAATGCAATGGGAACTTTTAGCTATAAATTGAAACTAATCGGAAAGTTTCCAGACCCAATTTATATTGTTTCAATAACTCCTGGTTTGTTGTTTTAAAAGATATTTTGCGAAATTCCAGTTCGGGGGCCTTCCACAAATTTAAAATAGTAATAACGGTATTTTCGAAATTTCTCCCGAACCGAAACTCGGATCGCTTAGCAAAAACAACCATTTCAAAGAACGTTTAGAGATGCGTAATAATCATGTCACTAAGAGTGTGTCAAAACGCAAGAAAAAGAACCGGGAGTATTTGAATTTCGACGCAGAACAATGGCGCCGGTAAACGACAAACGGGTTTTTCCCCGCCGCGTGCTTCCGTTGCGGCTGCCGCCCAACAATCCGATCAATCTTTTTCCAATCGCGCTCGTTCTATTGTTTCAAACACCTTGAGAGTTTAAAACATTGAATCTCATTCGATTCTGCATCGATCGGTACCAAGCATTAACTGTCGGGTACGTTAGTTGGTTCACAAAAGAGGTATTAAGGTTGGGACGCTTAAAGCCGTCTGAATTTAAATAATATTTATAATTTCGCTTAGTAAACTCCATACAGTGTTATTCATGTT
>JANDEH010000125.1:0-45479 GCA_024610705.1 Tetragnatha versicolor
ATAGGGTAACCTAAAAAATAGGCCAACTCCTTATATACCTCTGGGCATGAAAAGAAGTGATGATGATGAAAAAATAGGTTAGATCCAGACCAGAATCATGTTAGAGTTGTGATTATTGGTAAAATAATAAAGTTTCATCAAATTGAATGCAAAAATTTAGGAAAATATCAAAAGTACTTTGTTTTTATATTTCTCAAACAAACTTACAGAAGAAACATGAACCATGATTCACTTAACAGGCAAAAATAAGCTATTCCAATTGAACTAGAATCTAATTTTTGATTTTAAGAAAAACAGTGGTTAGGAATTAACTCTAAAATAAGATGTAAAACAAAAAATAAATGAGTTCTTTGAACAGAAATTCAAAACAGGAAAAATTTTTATTACAAAGGTTTAAGTTTTAACCTGATGCACAGCAGCTGCTCTCTGTCTCCTCATAGTTATTTCCCTTACTCTGGCCAGAGGTTCTCGAACTGATATGACAGTATATGGAACTTCACTGCGACCACCTATGATTACAATACATTTTTTGTTACTGTTTTGTTTCCTTTTATTTACTGAAATAAATCATGATGCACACTGAAATCTCATATCTTACATTGAAATCTGATTCATAAACATTTGTGTGTAAATTTCCGTAATATACACATATTCTAAATATTAAATGACACTGTGCATTCTTTTTCATAAAACCGTACATTTTTAACAGAATGTAAGTGATTACTATCCATAAGTATCGTACAAAGAGATTTCCTTCTTACATGTTATAAAGCTATCAATATATTTTCAGTACAATACTAAAATCAAACTTTACAGTACTGTACCTACTATTAAAATCTTTGAAGAAACTAACAGTAATAATAATCAGTTACATAAATGCCAACCACAGCTGCCAAGTACTATGATTTTTTTTTGGAGAGTTACTTTATTCTTCATCTTTTCTCTGATAATCCGATAAAAGTACATGTCAGGCTACGGGTTAGCTGAGAGTCTCCTTCTGTGGCCTGATATTAGCTTAACAACATTTCCGGCAGTTTCTTCGAGAAGAAGATAACTTTGTACCTGAATACTTTAGAGAACTGTATATTTATAGCTGGGAAAGGCTTGTGAGGGGGTCTTTTTTGCTATGCATTCTTGTAGATAGTTGTTTACTTAATTTAGAGTTTTAGAGATTTAATAAAGTATAAGACGGATTTTAGAGTCATGGCTGCTTTATTGAAGGAACCCTGACAGTAGTACACTTATCTTTCTAATCCCAATTTCTTTTTTACCCAATACTAATTGAAATTCTCAAAAGATCATAGTTTTAGGGGGGAAATCTGATTATCCATGTAGAGATAAAAATCAAGAGAGTACTTGGCAGCTATGCAATATTTAAATGTTATGTTTATGTCTCAGTTCTCCCAAAATGAGGAAACGTTAAAATAAATAAGGAAATGTAAGAGGTAAGAATTCCTTTACCAGTTTCATTGCTGTCAGTTTCCTCATTAACCAAAGCACTGGGTAAATTGTGAGGTAGAGGAGGAGTCATATAAGGGATGTCAGAGGAGGGCACCCCACCAGCAACTGCAAGACTTGCTGAAAGGTTGCTACTGGCCCCTTCTTCAGGTGGAGTTGATTGATTAACCACCTTTATGCACACTGAAATGTCAAAAGAAATTTATTAATATGCACATTTTCAACAATACATTAAATGTAACCTGTTAAAATGCAGAATTTTATATCATAACGAGTAGAAATTTTACTTCGGAGAACACATACTAACTAAAAGACATTTATTAATTTACTTGGACTGTAAACAGCAGATGTTACAAAATATTTACATTTTTTTAAATCACAACAATAATAATATTTGCTGCCTGACATACTAGTCTTAATTAAAAGTTAGAGTCAATATTTTTTCTTTGTAGAAATTTACAAACTTTTTTAAAAAATAACTTTTGAGGAATACCTGGGCTAGAAGAGGATGATTCAGATCTCGAACCTCTGCCACTATTGTTTTCAGATACAGTATCATAGAAGTTATCTGAATTATGGCCCTGCCTGGATGGACTACCGCTACTCTCTTTCTTTTCCAATTTTTTCAAAACAACCATGCCACTAGAAGTACTGGCAACACTATCAAGAACGGGATTTCTGGGCTTGATAGTCCTCTCTGACGCTAATGAACTGTTCCCAATCACATGAGACTTGTCACTATTCACAGTGATAGTTACTGTCACACCAGAGCCCCCTTCAACTGTTGGAATTATTGCAGATCCATTCATTGGAAACTAAAAGAAAAGGAAACATTTGAAATCATATCTCGAGTATTCAATGATACAATCAAACTGCTATAGACTTAACACATTATTAGGATGGGATGAAATTCAGTAAAGCTAATGTGAACAAAAAGTATTGAAATAGTAAGGTATTTATCATTGGAAGAAATTACTGTCAACTGTTTTTCTAAACCTTTATAAAATTAAATGCATGAGTTTCTCCTTAAAGAAGAATACTAAGGTTGTGCAGGGAAGTTTTAAATATTTTTTCCATAAAATTTGTAAAGAAAAACTATGATAAAGCCAACAAACTTTTTTGGCAGGCAATTTAGATTTAGGATTTCAGGAATTAAAAGTTAATTAATGGCAATAATGTTTTAAAAGAAAATTAGTTTCATAAATCTCACCACTTTGGAAGGGTCATTGCTGGGTGGTCGAGGGGCCGGGGCTTTATTGTGACTTTTCACTTTCACAGTTTCTGTTGTGGAGTTGCAGTTGCTTTCGATCCCATCTGTGTGGTTCATAACAGGTGCCATGATGGCTCCAGGAATCTCAGGTAGAGCCCTGTCTTTGACAGTCCATGAGTTTCTGTAGAGAGAAAATCAATAAAACTCAATAAAGCTGCTCAATAGTTATCTGCATAGGTTGTAAAAATTGTGTTTGAAACCTTTTACAGTACCTTTTCTGAGTTCCATCTTCAACATTTACATCTACTTGCTTGCAGCTTGCTCCATTTCTAAGCTGCTGAATAAACAAAACAGTCTTAAAAGAAAATATATTCTTTCAAATTAACTTTAACTAATTAAGTTTAGATAGAACTTAAGTAGGATTCCAATTAGAGTTATTTTAGAGTACAGATCACAAGAGGCATTGCATTGACGCTTAATCCAATCGGAGAAGTCAGGCATTGCTGAACACTAGGGTGTATCGAAAAAAACTTTTTTTCGATTTTGATGACGTAATAGTGCGGAAAAGTTGTCCAAGGTGCCAGAGAGTACCTGTGAATTTTTTCAGAATTTTTGGATAATTTCTTAAGGTGCCACATTGGCCCTGAAGTTCCCCATGTTATTCCAATGGGGCGCGCCGCCAAAAAGGCCGAAAATCGGTTTTTCACCCCTCATTTCTACCCTAATCACACGACGAATGTCTCGTCTCGAGTTATGGACTCTATATGATGTATGCTACCCGAAAAAACTTGAATAATAACTTAAATCTCTATATTAGGTTGATTGTGGGCTCTGATTTGAACGAGGAAATACGCGATTTTCGACGAAATTTGAGCATACAAAAAAACGTAATATAGATATTTAGGCTATTATTCAAGTTTTGTCGGATAGCCTAGATCATATAGAGTCCATAACTCAAGACGAGACATTCGTCGTGTGATTAGGGTAGAAATGAGGGGCGAAAAACCGATTTTCGGCCTTTTTGGCGGCGCACCCCATTGGATTAACATGGGGAACTTCAGGGCCAATGTGGCACCTTAAGAAATTATCAAAAAATTCTGAAAAAATTCACAGGTACTCTCTGGCACCTTAGACAACTTTTCCGCACTATTACGTCATCAAAATCGAAAAAAAGTTTTTTTCGATACACCCTACTGAACACACATAGCTAATGAGGACCATAAAATACGATATTACCGCACAAAAATCCCAGCAAATACCACCCATGAATTTATAAGAATAGTCGGGGAAGCTGTGCAAATTTTCAAACAGAAATAATTTCAATAGAAAAAAGGATGGCACTCCATGCTAAGCATATGACACCAAAGATGAATATTTTCTCCCTTTACAATTACAAACTACAAAATTTTATTTCAGTAAAAGCTGAGATCTTTCAATGTACTTATAGTATTTTTTGTTTCTTATGCATATTTGGTCTTAATGATGATAAAAAAATCTATAATAAACACAACGTACTTGATGGTGCAGAACAGGAGAATCTCTAGTGATTGACAACCGTCCAGCAGTGCCATATTCAGGAGACCTAATGAAATGCAAGTGCATTGTTGTTAAGTCCAATTTGATGCCAGTTGTGGAACATCAACAAATAAAAACACAGCAAATGCAATAACAATAACAAATGCAATAAATAATAAATAATAAAGTACATTATTTTACGCAAATTTTTGTGTATTAAAAATTTTAGAGCTTTTTGGAAAGTTCTACTAACATACCGACTAGCATCATCAGGTAAATAGGGCAGTAAGGAAAGTCTTGGTCAGACAAATACAGTCAGACCCCTACTAATAAAATTGGGGGGGGGATTCTGCCACAGGGGACCTGGAAAAAGAGAGTTGTAACCTTTCCCTAAACCTTATGTATTGCTCCTATGGAGCTGGCAGGGGCTTCCACAACTCCCAATTAAAAAATCTTTTACTTCAAAGGTCTAATCCCAATACAGGCATATAAATGAGGGGGAAGTAAAATATTGTCCCCTTTCAGGTAATGGTTTTTTTATTACAACAACTGACTTACAAGAGTGTACAACTGTTGCAAATAAGAATTAAATACACTATATCTATTTTAATAGATGGAATTTATTTAGCCACATACCACTCTAACTTTTAGAGAGAATTTAAGATAGGTTACTCTTCTGTCTCTCTTTAAAAACTGCCTAGCCATAAAAGGATCAATAAGGAAGTTGCATGCGTCAGATTTTCAAAAACAAATAAGTGTTCCGTATGATTTTTTGTATGGTAAAATGAAATATCTAGTCAGTTTTTCAAAAAAATGTACAGGGAATTAAATATTTTAATTTAAAAGTTGAGAAAAAAACACGTGACTGAAAACATTTATTGTTTAAACTGTAAGATGACGTCAACAATAATGCCATCAACTCCATTGCTTTTCAACAATGCCTATTGTAAGATTACGTCACCAGGGCCGCCCATAGGGGGCAGCAACCCCGACAAATGTCGGAGGGCCCGGAGCTTTAAGGGGCCCGGGCCAACGAGTTCCACTTTGTTTTTTTAGTCAAAGTCTGTACTAGATGTTTTTTTATTTCCAAATAAAAATTGAACATTCATATCATTTAGCATATTCAGTTCCCGAAACGGACGGGCCCGTCAAAAGTGGTCGGTCTCTTTTTCAGAAGTTTCATCTCCAATCAAATTCTGAAACATGAGATAACACCACCCTTTCCCAACGTAACCACTTCCCGCACACTGGAAAAAGCTACCAATATTTCTTGCTATGGCATTTTATGCACCAAAATGAATTAAAACCCTGTTATTTTAAGGTGAAATTTTGAAACATTTTCTGGGGGACAACCCCCGGACCCCCTTGGTACTTGTAACTCTATTATTACAACCTTATTTTATATTAAGTTCGTCAAAACGCGGAAATTCTACCATAAAACCTATATCCGAAATTCGGATGAGGCGTATCAAAACGAGTTGAAAAAGATGTTTTTTACTTAAATTTCCACAAATTTTCTGGGGGAGGACCCCCAGTCCCCCCTTTTAGTAGTTGGAGCAGGATAACTCCACTACCCTTTCCATATTAAAATCATATTAAATTAGCCCTCCCCCAAAACCAAATCCTGGATCCGCCCCTGCAGGCAGAATTTAATGAAATTCGGTTTACAGGGGTTTTCGAGGGTGCTCTCTCCGAATCCGTAATAATAAATGAAGTTTTCAGTAGAATATAAAGTAGTTATAAATGCTACTCCTTCGCCGGCAAACATTGTCCTTTAGCGGACTTGGGTTCCTATGAAAATCTTGTTCGCCATGGCATGACAGACATGCATGCTAATTTTCTTCTCGACCTTTTGAGATACCCTGTATATTTTACTTAAGGGATACTTTGTGAAATGTAAATTCCTTATTATACTTCAAAAACTTAAAAAGTTAGGGGGCCTGTGAAAACATTTTGTCGGGGGGCCCGGTAGAGTTAAGGGCGGCCCTGGACGTCACATCCAAACTCTTGGCGTTTTCACGCGCTTTTAAAAAGGGGATTTTTGTTAATTTTTTTGGCAATCAAAAAATTTCTCGATCGGCCTCAAATTTTGGGTAGTTGCTTATTTTTTCAAAAAGAATCGATTCAAAAAAATTTTTAAAAATCATGCAACTTCCTCATTCATCAACTTATATTAAGATAAATTAAGCATTCTATATATAGTTATTAAATAGAATTTACATAGTCTGATACAGCTATACAAAATAAATTATTGTAATCTAAGGCATTAAACTGCATATAAGCTTTAAATAGTAGGATTGCAGTATTATATCTCTCAGTAACAATTGTAACACTGGGAAGGAAAACAGGTAGGTATTAGGATCAGTCAGGCAAAAATCATCTTTCCTAATCTGACTATGGAAAGATTTTATTATTTACATATGGAAATACATCAAAATTTAAAAAAAACCTTCTATTTGAGATATTTAATAATGTCATATTATTTAATCATAGAATATTTAAGGTAATTTAACATAAATCTTGACACTTCTGCCTAACTAATCCTAATGTGTCTAATAAAAGTATTAATATATGTCTTACTTATCATGATCTTTTAGACAAACGCATGTAGCCACAAACATAATCACAACAACTAAAAACAACAATGTGCAGATCCATGATAGTTCAGGAATTATGTTCAAAGCAGCCATGTGTCTTTCAGGTGGGAAGCCAACTCAGCTTCATAACTATGAAACACAATTTTCAGTAAGTATATTAATATCTCTTAAAATTACACAATACATTGAAACAAGAATAGATATTACAGATTATAAAAGAAGAATTTGATTTCGACACAATTTTAACGACTTAATATCTTAAATGACTAAACATTTAAAAACAAATTTTCGAAGAAATACTTTAGAACTATTAGTATTATCATAATTCAAAATCAAAGAACATCAGTTTTCTGTATAAAAAGTAAAAACAACTTAAGGTATTCTATTAATAAATAACAGGAAACTGATTTATTGCAACACAAATGTGGTGGGAATGAAAATTCCTTAATCGGAAGTATAACGTGAGTGGGTAGGGGCATATGGCACAGGAAATTCTTTCGTGAATCATTTAAAATAAGAAAGGTATCGATTCAAAAGAAAAAAATCTTACCTAATCATGCACAAATAGTATTTAATGTGTGGGGGAAATGTCGGTGCATTTTTAAGAGCCTTTCGGAATATTTAAACAAGGTCTTTTTCTATACCGACACTTCCAACGAATGAAAGATGACATGATGGAACAAGTCTCAGAGTATAATTTATTTTAGTTTTCTATGCAACACATAAATGAGTAAATCAGAAATATTTGTGGTTAAAACTTCACACAGCAGACACACAATCAACAGTTTATTTATTTATTTTTCTATCTATTGCCAACAAACTTTAGTTCCTGTTCCAAAATTTTATTACAAGGCAGTTACAGTGAGTCTTCATAAATATTCACATTATATTTAGAGTAAAGGCTTGGTCACTGGAGTCTAGTCACTATAACTGGAGGACACTGAGCTGAAGGATGGTTCATAATCAAAATATCTTTTATTACGACAGTAATTTACCTTGTTTAGAACCATAGGCAAATATAAGTTCAGTTATATAAACGAAGTGTATATTTGGACGGCCAAAACGGCTAGTGGCGCATGCGCTGTAGGTCTCGTGATGACGTAGCAGTCTCGGTGCTTAGTGATTGAACCAATGAATAGCCGAGCTGTAGCCTAGCCGTGGAAATTAGAGTAGAGTTTAGTTGAAAAAAGCCGTCCAAATATACAGTGCCTTATATAAACAGACCCGTTAGTGGGCGGAGCTAATCAAATGGCCCCGACACCACAGAGAAAAATCCTAACAGAGGGTCCAAAACGATATATTCAAAAGTTGGATGGGTTTGAGGGCGCCACGATCAACTAAATGATTGACAGAGAGATCAAACCTGTGATTGGCTGTCACGCAATCTTCTATTTCGAAGGAGAAGGAAAAAGTTTTTCTCAACCAATCAGACTTTTCCGTCCCGCCTCTCGTGACGTTGATGCGATCGCAGCGCCACCCAACCCGTCCAACTTTTCGATTTCCATTAGCGCCTATGGCGACGGACTCTCTGTTCTAGTACTCTGTGCCCGACACGAAACCACTGCGCGAAACATGAACCCTGAACAATAAGGAACTTGCATGATTTTTTTTATTTTTTAATCTATTTTTCACGCAAGAATAAGCCACTACACAAAATTTGAGGACGATTGAGAAATTTTTCGATTGCAAAAAAAATTATCAAAAATCATCTTCGAAGTGTATATTTGGACGGCCAAAACGGCCAGTGGCGCATGCGCTGTAGGTCTCGTGATTACGTAGCAGTCTCGGCGCTTAGTGATGGAACAAATGGAACGCCGAGCCGCGGAAATTAGAGTAGAGTTTAGTTGAAAAAAGGCCGTCCAAATCACAGAGTAAAGATTATTCAGAGAGTCCAAAACGCGATTTTACGAAAATAGTTCTACAGTTATCGCATAGTGGCGTTTCGACCCTCCAGCTGTCAATCATTGGTGTGGGCGGGGACTAAAGGAAACGAGTGATTCTCATTGGACTTACAACTTTGTATGGAGGCTGCATTTGAATTTCTCAATCACTTCTATTTTTCCCCTGATCAATGAAACTTTTCCCCTATGGTTGCAAACTTTCCCTGACAGTAACTAAACTTTTCCTATTATAAACATTGATATAGTTTGTTCTGGCGTTTAATATCTCTTATCAGTGATTGTAGTCGCAGAAAGGATCATTAAATGTGTAGTTATATGTTTAAATTGTATTAAATGTGGACTTGGAGTTGTGAGTTCGATTCCAGAGGAGCTCACGACCCATCGTCACTTTAAAGAAGATGCGAGAACGCGAGATAGTGACGTCACGGGCAGATCAAGAATATATAAGCCAGCGAGAAATCTGCGCTGGCCAGAACATTAGGTGAGTCCCTGGGAGAGCATGACATCAGAGAAACTTGTGATGTCTAAGAAATTATCCCCAGCGCATGCTCGAAAGAAAAATACACGCAACTGTTTTAATAACCGGGAAAATATATAAAATATTTTTCCCTCTTTAGCGATTTGGAAGTGGGCGGGGTTAATTGAGAGAATGTATGCGGCTGTAGCTCGATTGTAGAGAGTCAACAACGTTACGTCATATTTTCTGGTTAGTTCCACCGTTATCACATAGAAACGCCACATTCTATGGGAAAACCCAAGTTAAAATGGTTGCCATTAGCGTCTATGGAAATGGACTCTCTGATTAATCTTTTCTCTGTGGTCCAAATATACAGTGCCAATCATCTTTTTCGAAGTGCCCGAAAACGCTTAATAGCATGCATAGTGACGTCACAACGCATAGACTTCGCCTAAAATGTTTGCCTTGGATTTCTAACCGTCACCAGAACTGTCTAGAAGGTAAATATTTATTGAAACACTCACATCGGACGCTTCAGAAAAAAGAAATCATCAACTAAAACATAGAAATTCAATTTTGATTGCAATTTGGCCCGATAGAATTCCACGTCACTGTGCATGCAAACACACTTGGCGTTTTCAGTCACGTGTTTTTTTCTCGACTTTTAAATTAAAATATTTAATTACTTGTACACCTTTTTGAAAAATTGTCTAAATATTTCATTTTACCATACTAAAAACCATACGGAACACTTGAATATTTATGAAAATCTGACACATGCAAGTTCCTTTTAGTGACTAGAATAACTTAACTTATTCTACAGGGGTGGCAAATTGAACGGAACTCTCAGATTTCACTCCTTCTTGACCGAAACTAATACTCATTTACATTTAAATTTTTTCTCCGGGATGAAAAAGAAACTTCAATATGAGATTGCGCTTCCTCCGGATAAAAACCCAATTCATTTTGACTTTTGATTTTGTTCCTGGAAATAAAGTATCACGAATTAAAATTTCAGTTTCGTTCTTGATCAAAACTAAAGCGATCTCTATATTTTAATTTTGTCCCGGATCCAAATCATTTCCCTTTGCAAAACTCTAGTTTCCTCCTGAACCAAATCAAACAATACTTCGACTTCTCAGTTTTTCTCCGGATCAAAAGTCAACGCAACTTTGAAACCAAGATTTCCCCTCGGAACCGAACTAAACACGGTCTCGGCAGTTTTGCTCCGAGCAAAATTCAAGGCAGCTTTGGTGATTTAGTTTCGTTCCCGAACCTAATTACACACGGCGGCTACACTTAACTTTGGCTCCGTATATAATTTTAGCGAGGTTTAATTAGTTGGAATCGCTCTGGAACAAAATTAAATGTGAATAGAATGTTTTCATTTTGTTCCTAAGGCAACATTCTATTTTAATTAATACTATTTTTTACATAATTTGATAAATTTCAAGGTGAAGTTTAGAAAATCAAATATTCAATATTTAAAAAAATTTGTGTCTTGTTTTTCACACAACCAAAATTCCAACAGCCGATATTCAGACAGCCATTATCCAGACAGCCTAGAATACTAAAAACTGAAATCTCTACAAACGAAATGCCGTCGGTCCAAAATCCAAAGAAACAAAATTCCGACAGCACGGAATCTTCTCAGTATAAAATCCCAACTAAAGAAATTCTGACTCCCCGAAATTCCAAAGATTTAAATCCAAACAGCCCAAAATTCCGTCAGTTTGAAATCCCAAGAAACAAATAACGATCAGTTATTATTAATTGATCACAAATTTTAGCTATTTATTACAGCTTAAAACTACATAAAATTCCTTCTTGAATTTTGAATCTCTCTCTCTCAAACCCAACAAACTAAACTACTTCTAGCCCCCCGTAACTGTTCGTCAGTTAGCTTAAGTTTAAATAAATTTAAAGCCTCTTTTAATAAACTTTACTCATTATTACAAATTAATTTTTTTAAAATTAATTACAGATGATTATTTTTTTATTCACTCATATTCATAAGGTTATTATTTTGGTTGATACTCGACTTAGGCATTAGTTTTGATAGAAAGCTGGAAATTGAAGCACTTGCATCAAAAGTCATTTGACGACAATACTTTTGCGTAATATTAAATATATTGTGTGTAGTGTAGTATATAAATTAGAAACAATAAATACTATCTTCGGAACCAAATTTAAGCATTTCACTCACATTTATTGTTGCTCCGGATCGAAACTCAAGTTTTTTAAACCCGGTAAAAAAATTTTCGGAGCAAAGTAAATGGTTTCCTCCTTGTTGAATTTGGTTCTGGAACGAAAGTAAATAACCAGAGGTGCCTTGAATTTTTCTCGGAGCAAAACTGTCGAGACGGAGTTTAGTTTGGTTCCGAGAGGAAATCTCGGTATCAAAGCTGCGTTGACTTTTGATCCGGAGAAAAAATGAGGAGTTAAAGTCAAGTTTTATTTCGTTACGGAGGGCACAATTTAGGCTGAATTAAGATCCGTATGAAAATTAAAACATAAAGAATCCCAAAGATTTGTTCCAGGAAAAAACTCAACTTTAATTCGTTTTAAGTGTAGTTCCGGGAACAAAATCCAATTTCAAAAGGCATTTGGTTCTAATCCGGAGGAAACGAAATATCAAATTTTAAGTTTGCTTTTATCGCGGAGAAAATAAAATTTTTTAGACTGTTGAACTTTGTTCCGGGAGGAAATAAATACCTTAAAATCACAGTTTCTGAGTTTAGTTTCGTTCTTTTTGCCATCCCTGTTCTAGAATAAGTATAATAAACAGGGTGTCCCATAAATGTTGGGTCACACTTCTAGGGGGGATAATAGACACCTAGACGAGTCAGAATTACATAGGATTTGGGGGTACCAGACCAAATCCCAGGGAGTTAAAAATGGAGCGACACCCCGAAAAATTATTGAAAAATTCAATTTGTAGAAGAACTACTATTGGTAAAAATTTAATTATGGTCTCAAAAATTGTTGTTTAATAATCATCGGGCGGCGCGGTCCACCGGTGGCCCACACCTGACTCTCTCATCGGGCAGCGTAGTCCACCGGTGGCCCGCACCAGGCCTTATCAGGTGGAGCCGCCAGATGAAGCGCAGCATGAAGTCGAGCGCCGCCTCAAAGCGAAAAACATGAAAAACGGCCACGACGTGAGGATGTTAAGATATTTAAGAAAAAATATCTCAATACTTACTTTCGGGTGAGTGATGCCCGATTTCGTGGTGTGTCTCTGTTCTAATGCGTTCGTTGATTTCAAGGAACTCGCAGACAACTTTCCTGAAGATTTCATCATTCGGCCTTTAATTCAATCTTCTGAATTCTGGTAAGGTTTTAATCCTCGAGGAACCTCACAAAAACAAGTGAAAAACAATTATAAGAATGCTAAACTTTCAAACAGTTGATATTCAAGTTTTTTCTCAGGCATTGAGTCAAAGAGTGAAATTATTTAACAAATATTACATTTATGATTAGGAATTTTATAAATAAGGAGAGGGCGGTATCATAATACAATTCTGTCATATTCGATTCCCTCTCGCTCCCCTACACACTCATGCGAAAAATTCCAAAAAAAATCAAAATCAAAATCAAAATGGGAAAAAGCTGCCTTCTCCGTAGGTCCGGGCTCCAAAGACTTGAGAGTGAACGTGGTCATCGGGACGCATCCGTTCCCCTTGCTCCCAGAGCGCGAAAAAGTCTAAAAAAATTCATAAAAATTGGAAAACTCTAACTGCCCTTCGAATTCGCCTACACAAGACTAACCTATCGTCGGTACTTTGTTATTACACCGCGTCCTTCTCGTTCGATTTGAGCTCGCGTAAAAATCCACATATAAAACATCAAAAAAATAACGTGGAAAAATTTATCTGCTCTGGCAGGTTCGGCTCCAAGAAAGAGACGAGAGTCATTCGGGGATATCAGGACTGCCTTTCCCACTCGCTCCCCGGCACCCACACGCGAAAAGTTCCCAAAAACAACAAAATCAAAATGGGAAAAAGCTGCCTGCTCTGTAGGTCCGGCCTCCAAGAGACTTGAGAATGAACGTAGTCATCGGGACGCATCCGTTCCCCTAACTCCCAGAGCACGAAAAAGTCTAAAAAAATTCATAAAAATTGGAAAACTCTAACTGCCCTACGAATTCGCCTACACAAGACTAACCTATCGTCGGTACTTTGTTATTACACCGCGTCCTTCTCGTTCGATTTGAGCTCGCGTAAAAATCCACATATAAAACATCAAAAAAATAATGTGAAAAAATTTATCTGCTCTGGCAGGTTCGGCTCCGAGAAAGAGACGAGAGTCATTCGGGGTCATCGGGACTGCCTTTCCCTCTCGCTCCCCGGCACACACACTCGAAAAGTTCCCAAAAACAACATAATCAAAATGGGGAAAAGCTGCCTGCTCTGTAGGTACGGCCTCCAAGAGACTTGAGAGTGAACGTGGTCATCGGGACGCATCCGTTCCCCTCGCTCCCAGAGCGCGAAAAAGTCTAAAAAAATTCAAAAAAATTGGAAAACTCTAACTGCCCTACGAATTCGCCTTCACAAGACTAACCTATCGTCGGTACTTTGTTATTACACCGCGTCCTTCTCGTTCGATTTGAGCTCGAGTAAAAATCCACATATAAAACATCAAAAAAATAATGTGGAAAAATTTATCTGCTCTGGCAGGTTCGGCTCCGAGAAAGAGACGAGAGTCATTCGGGGTCATCGGGACTGCCTTTCCCTCTCGCTCCCCGGCACACACACGCGAAAAGTTCCCAAAAAGAACATAATCAAAATGGGGAAAAGCTGCCTGCTCTGTAGGTCCGGCCTCCAAGAGACTTGAGAATGAACGTAGTCATCGGGACGCATCCGTTCCCCTAACTCCCAGAGCACGAAAAAGTCTAAAAAAATTCATAAAAATTGGAAAACTCTAACTGCCCTACGAATTCGCCTACACAAGACTAACCTATCGTCGGTACTTTGTTATTACACCGCGTCCTTCTCGTTCGATTTGAGCTCGCGTAAAAATCCACATATAAAACATCAAAAAAATAATGTGAAAAAATTTATCTGCTCTGGCAGGTTCGGCTCCGAGAAAGAGACGAGAGTCATTCGGGGTCATCGGGACTGCCTTTCCCTCTCGCTCCCCGGCACACACACTCGAAAAGTTCCCAAAAACAACATAATCAAAATGGGGAAAAGCTGCCTGCTCTGTAGGTACGGCCTCCAAGAGACTTGAGAGTGAACGTGGTCATCGGGACGCATCCGTTCCCCTCGCTCCCAGAGCGCGAAAAAGTCTAAAAAAATTCATAAAAATTGGAAAACTCTAACTGCCCTACGAATTCGCCTTCACAAGACTAACCTATCGTCGGTACTTTGTTATTACACCGCGTCCTTCTCGTTCGATTTGAGCTCGAGTAAAAATCCACATATAAAACATCAAAAAAATAATGTGGAAAAATTTATCTGCTCTGGCAGGTTCGGCTCCGAGAAAGAGACGAGAGTCATTCGGGGTCATCGGGACTGCCTTTCCCTCTCGCTCCCCGGCACACACACGCGAAAAGTTCCCAAAAACAACATAATCAAAATGGGGAAAAGCTGCCTGCTCTGTAGGTCCGGCCTCCAAGAGACTTGAGAGTGAACGTGGTCATCGGGACGCATCCGTTCCCCTCGCTCCCAGAGCGCGAAAAAGTCTAAAAAAATTCATAAAAATTGGAAAACTCTAACTGCCCTACGAATTCGCCTACACAAGACTAACCTATCGTCGGTACTTTGTTATTACACCGCGTCCTTCTCGTTCGATTTGAGCTCGCGTAAAAATCCACATATAAAACATCAAAAAAATAATGTGAAAAAATTTATCTGCTCTGGCAGGTTCGGCTCCGAGAAAGAGACGAGAGTCATTCGGGGTCATCGGGACAGCCTTTCCCTCTCGCTCCCCGGCACACACACACGCGAAAAGTTCCCAAAAACAACAAAATCAAAATGGGAAAAAGCTGACTGCTCTGTAGGTCCGGCCTCCAAGAGACTTGAGAGTGAACGTGGTCATCGGGACGCATCCGTTCCCCTCGCTCCCAGAGCGCGAAAAAGTCAACTGCCCTACGAATTCGCCTACACAAGACTAACCTATCGTCGGTACTTTGTTATTACACCGCGTCCTTCTCGTTCGATTTGAGCTCGCGTAAAAATCCACATATAAAACATCAAAAAAATAATGTGGAAAAATTTATCTGCTCTGGCAGGTTCGGCTCCGAGAAAGAGACGAGAGTCATTCGGGGTCATCGGAACTGCCTTTCCCTCTCGCTCCCCGGCACACACACGCGAAAAGTTCCCAAAAACAACATAATCAAAATGGGGAAAAGCTGCCTGCTCTGTAGGTCCGGCCTCCAAGAGACTTGAGAGTGAACGTGGTCATCGGGACGCATCCGTTCCCCTCGCTCCCAGAGCGCGAAAAAGTCTAAAAAAATTCATAAAAATTGGAAAACTCTAACTGCCCTACGAATTCGCCTACACAAGACTAACCTATCGTCGGTACTTTGTTATTACACCGCGTCCTTCTCGTTCGATTTGAGCTCGCGTATAAATCCACATATAAAACATCAAAAAAATAATGTGGAAAAATTTATCTGCTCTGGCAGGTTCGGCTCCGAGAAAGAGACGAGAGTCATTCGGGGTCATCGGGACTGCCTTTCCCTCTCACTCCCCGGCACACACACGCGAAAAGTTCCCAAAAACAACATAATCAAAATGGGGAAAAGCTGCCTGCTCTGTAGGTCCGGCCTCCAAGAGACTTGAGAGTGAACGTGGTCATCGGGACGCATCCGTTCCCCTCGCTCCCAGAGCGCGAAAAAGTCTAAAAAAATTCATAAAAATTGGAAAACTCTAACTGCCCTACGAATTCGCCTACACAAGACTAACCTATGATCGGTACTTTGTTATTACACCGCGTCCTTCTCGTTCGATTTGAGCTCGCGTAAAAATCCACATATAAAACATCAAAAAAATAATGTGGAAAAATTTATCTGCTCTGGCAGGTTCGGCTCCGAGAAAGAGACGAGAGTCATTCGGGGTCATCGGGACAGCCTTTCCCTCTCGCTCCCCGGCACACACACACACACGCGAAAAGTTCCCAAAAACAACAAAATAAAAATGGGAAAAAGCTGACTGCTCTGTAGGTCCGGCCTCCAAGAGACTTGAGAGTGAACGTGGTCATCGGGACGCATCCGTTCCCCTCGCTCCCAGAGCGCGAAAAAGTCTAAAAAAATTCATAAAAATTGGAAAACTCTAACTGCCCTACGAATTCGCCTACACAAGACTAACCTATGATCGGTACTTTGTTATTACACCGCGTCCTTCTCGTTCGATTTAAACTCGCGTAAAAATCCACATATAAAACATCAAAAAAATAATGTGGAAAAATTTATCTGCTCTGGCAGGTTCGGCTCCGAGAAAGAGACGAGAGTCATTCGGGGTCATCGGGACAGCCTTTCCCTCTCGCTCCCCGGCACACACACGCGAAAAATTCCCAAAAACAACAAAATCAAAATGGGAAAAAGCTGCCTGCTCTGTAGGTCCGGCCTCCAAGAGACTTGAGAGTGAACGTAGTCATCGGGACGCATCCGTTCCCCTCGCTCCCAGAGCGTGAAAAAGTCTAAAAAAATTCATAAAAATTGGAAAACTCTAACTGCCCTACGAATTCGCCTACACAAGACTAACCTATCGTCGGTACTTTGTTATTACACCGCGTCCTTCTCGTTCGATTTGAGCTCGCGTAAAAATCCACATATAAAACATCAAAAAAATAATGTGGAAAAATTTATCTGCTCTGGCAGGTTCGGCTCCGATAAAGAGACGAGAGTCATTCGGGGTCATCGGGACTGCCTTTCCCTCTCGCTCCCCGGCACACACACGCGAAAAGTTCCCAAAAACAACATAATCAAAATGGGGAAAAGCTGCCTGCTCTGTAGGTCCGGCCTCCAAGAGACTTGAGAGTGAACGTGGTCATCGGGACGCATCCGTTCCCCTCGCTCCCAGAGCGCGAAAAAGTCTAAAAAAATTCATAAAAATTGGAAAACTCTAACTGCCCTACGAATTCGCCTACACAAGACTAACCTATCGTCGGTACTTTGTTATTACACCGCGTCCTTCTCGTTCGATTTGAGCTCGCGTAAAAATCCACATATAAAACATCAAAAAAATAATGTGGAAAAATTTATCTGCTCTGGCAGGTTCGGCTCCGAGAAAGAGACGAGAGTCATTCGGGGTCATCGGGACAGCCTTTCCCTCTCGCTCCCCGGCACACACACACGCGAAAAGTTCCCAAAAACAACAAAATCAAAATGGGAAAAAGCTTACTGCTCTGTAGGTCCGGCCTCCAAGAGACTTGAGAGTGAACGAGGTCATCGGGACGCATCCGTTCCCCTCGCTCCCAGAGCGCGAAAAAGTCTAAAAAAATTCATAAAAATTGGAAAACTCTAACTGCCCTACGAATTCGCCTACACAAGACTAACCTATCGTCGGTACTTTGTTATTACACCGCGTCCTTCTCGTTCGATTTGAGCTCGCGTAAAAATCCACATATAAAACATCAAAAAAATAATGTGGAAAAATTTATCTGCTCTGGCAGGTTCGGCTCCGAGAAAGAGACGAGAGTCATTCGGGGTCATCGGGACAGCCTTTCCCTCTCGCTCCCCGGCACACACACACGCGAAAAGTTCCCAAAAACAACAAAATCAAAATGGGAAAAAGCTTACTGCTCTGTAGGTCCGGCCTCCAAGAGACTTGAGAGTGAACGAGGTCATCGGGACGCATCCGTTCCCCTCGCTCCCAGAGCGCGAAAAAGTCTAAAAAAATTCATAAAAATTGGAAAACTCTAACTGCCCTACGAATTCGCCTACACAAGACTAACCTATCGTCGGTACTTTGTTATTACACCGCGTCCTTCTCGTTCGATTTGAGCTCGCGTAAAAATCCACATATAAAACATCAAAAAAATAATGTGGAAAAATTTATCTGCTCTGGCAGGTTCGGCTCCGAGAAAGAGACGAGAGTCATTCGGGGTCATCGGGACAGCCTTTCCCTCTCGCTCCCCGGCACACACACACGCGAAAAGTTCCCAAAAACAACAAAATCAAAATGGGAAAAAGCTGACTGCTCTGTAGGTCCGGCCTCCAAGAGACTTGAGAGTGAACGTGGTCATCGGGACGCATCCGTTCCCCTCGCTCCCAGAGCGCGAAAAAGTCTAAAAAAATTCATAAAAATTGGAAAACTCTAACTGCCCTACGAATTCGCCTACACAAGACTAACCTATCGTCGGTACTTTGTTATTACACCGCGTCCTTCTCGTTCGATTTGAGCTCGCGTAAAAATCCACATATAAAACATCAAAAAAATAATGTGGAAAAATTTATCTGCTCTGGCAGGTTCGGCTCCGAGAAAGAGACGAGAGTCATTCGGGGTCATCGGGACTGCCTTTCCCTCTCGCTCCCCGGCACACGCACGCGAAAAGTTCCCAAAAACAACATAATCAAAATGGGGAAAAGCTGCCTGCTCTGTAGGTACGGCCTCCAAGAGACTTGAGAGTGAACGTGGTCATCGGGACGCATCCGTTCCCCTCGCTCCCAGAGCGCGAAAAAGTCTAAAAAAATTCATAACAATTGGAAAACTCTAACTGCCCTACGAATTCGCCTACACAAGACTAACCTATCGTCGGTACTTTGTTATTACACCGCGTCCTTCTCGTTCGATTTGAGCTCGCGTAAAAATCCACATATAAAACATCAAAAAAATAATGTGGAAAAATTTATCTGCTCTGGCAGGTTCGGCTCCGAGAAAGAGACGAGAGTCATTCGGGGTCATCGGGACAGCCTTTCCCTCTCGCTCCCCGGCACACACACACGCGAAAAGTTCCCAAAAACAACAAAATCAAAATGGGAAAAAGCTGACTGCTCTGTAGGTCCGGCCTCCAAGAGACTTGAGATTGAACGTGGTCATCGGGACGCATCCGTTCCCCTCGCTCCCAGAGCGCGAAAAAGTCTAAAAAAATTCATAAAAATTGGAAAACTCTAACTGCCCTACGAATTCGCCTACACAAGACTAACCTATCGTCGGTACTTTGTTATTACACCGCGTCCTTCTCGTTCGATTTGAGCTCGCGTAAAAATCCTCATATAAAACATCAAAAAAATAATGTGGAAAAATTTATCTGCTCTGGCAGGTTCGGCTCCGAGAAAGAGACGAGAGTCATTCGGGGTCATCGGGACAGCCTTTCCCTCTCGCTCCCCGGCACACACACACGCGAAAAGTTCCCAAAAACAACAAAATCAAAATGGGAAAAAGCTGACTGCTCTGTAGGTCCGGCCTCCAAGAGACTTGAGAGTGAACGTGGTCATCGGGACGCATCCGTTCCCCTCGCTCCCAGAGCGCGAAAAAGTCTAAAAAAATTCATAAAAATTGGAAAACTCTAACTGCCCTACGAATTCGCCTACACAAGACTAACCTATCGTCGGTACTTTGTTATTACACCGCGTCCTTCTCGTTCGATTTGAGCTCGCGTAAAAATCCACATATAAAACATCAAAAAAATAATGTGGAAAAATTTATCTGCTCTGGCAGGTTCGGCTCCGAGAAAGAGACGAGAGTCATTCGGGGTCATCGGGACAGCCTTTCCCTCTCGCTCCCCGGCACACACACACGCGAAAAGTTCCCAAAAACAACAAAATCAAAATGGGAAAAAGCTGACTGCTCTGTAGGTCCGGCCTCCAAGAGACTTGAGAGTGAACGTGGTCATCGGGACGCATCCGTTCCCCTCGCTCCCAGAGCGCGAAAAAGTCAAAAATTCATAAAAATTGGAAAACTCTAACTGCCCTACGAATTCGCCTACACAAGACTAACCTATCGTCGGTACTTTGTTATTACACCGCGTCCTTCTCGTTCGATTTGAGCTCGCGTAAAAATCCACATATAAAACATCAAAAAAATAATGTGAAAAAATTTATCTGCTCTGGCAGGTTCGGCTCCGAGAAAGAGACGAGAGTCATTCGGGGTCATCGGGACTGCCTTTCCCTCTCGCTCCCCGGCACACACACTCGAAAAGTTCCCAAAAACAACATAATCAAAATGGGGAAAAGCTGCCTGCTCTGTAGGTACGGCCTCCAAGAGACTTGAGAGTGAACGTGGTCATCGGGACGCATCCGTTCCCCTCGCTCCCAGAGCGCGAAAAAGTCTAAAAAAATTCATAAAAATTGGAAAACTCTAACTGCCCTACGAATTCGCCTACACAAGACTAACCTATCGTCGGTACTTTGTTATTACACCGCGTCCTTCTCGTTCGATTTGAGCTCGCGTAAAAATCCACATATAAAACATCAAAAAAATAATGTGGAAAAATTTATCTGCTCTGGCATGTTCGGCTCCGAGAAAGAGACGAGAGTCATTCGGGGTCATCGGGACAGCCTTTCCCTCTCGCTCCCCGGCACACACACGCGAAAAATTCCCAAAAACAACAAAATCAAAATGGGAAAAAGCTGCCTGCTCTGTAGGTCCGGCCTCCAAGAGACTTGAGAGTGAACGTAGTCATCGGGACGCATCCGTTCCCCTCGCTCCCAGAGCGCGAAAAAGTCTAAAAAAATTCATAAAAATTGGAAAACTCTTACTGCCCTACGAATTCGCCTACACAAGACTAACCTATCGTCGGTACTTTGTTATTACACCGCGTCCTTCTCGTTCGATTTGAGCTCGCGTAAAAATCCACATATAAAACATCAAAAAAATAATGTGGAAAAATTTATCTGCTCTGGCAGGTTCGGCTCCGAGAAAGAGACGAGAGTCATTCGGGGTCATCGGGACTGCCTTTCCCTCTCGCTCCCCGGCCCACACACGCGAAAAGTTCCCAAAAACAACATAATCAAAATGGGGAAAAGCTGCCTGCTCTGTAGGTCCGGCCTCCAAGAGACTTGAGAGTGAACGTGGTCATCGGGACGCATCCGTTCCCCTCGCTCCCAGAGCGCGAAAAAGTCTAAAAAAATTCATAAAAATTGGAAAACTCTAACTGCCCTACGAATTCGCCTACACAAGACTAACCTATCGTCGGTACTTTGTTATTACACCGCGTCCTTCTCGTTCGATTTGAGCTCGCGTAAAAATCCACATATAAAACATCAAAAAAATAATGTGGAAAAATTTATCTGCTCTGGCAGGTTCGGCTCCGAGAAAGAGACGAGAGTCATTCGGGGTCATCGGGACTGCCTTTCCCTCTCGCTCCCCGGCACACGCACGCGAAAAGTTCCCAAAAACAACATAATCAAAATGGGGAAAAGCTGCCTGCTCTGTAGGTACGGCCTCCAAGAGACTTGAGAGTGAACGTGGTCATCGGGACGCATCCGTTCCCCTCGCTCCCAGAGCGCGAAAAAGTCTTAAAAAATTCATAACAATTGGAAAACTCTAACTGCCCTACGAATTCGCCTACACAAGACTAACCTATCGTCGGTACTTTGTTATTACACCGCGTCCTTCTCGTTCGATTTGAGCTCGCGTAAAAATCCACATATAAAACATCAAAAAAATAATGTGGAAAAATTTATCTGCTCTGGCAGGTTCGGCTCCGAGAAAGAGACGAGAGTCATTCGGGGTCATCGGGACAGCCTTTCCCTCTCGCTCCCCGGCACACACACACGCGAAAAGTTCCCAAAAACAACAAAATCAAAATGGGAAAAAGCTGACTGCTCTGTAGGTCCGGCCTCCAAGAGACTTGAGAGTGAACGTGGTCATCGGGACGCATCCGTTCCCCTCGCTCCCAGAGCGCGAAAAAGTCTAAAAAAATTCATAAAAATTGGAAAACTCTAACTGCCCTACGAATTCGCCTACACAAGACTAACCTATCGTCGGTTCTTTGTTATTACACCGCGTCCTTCTCGTTCGATTTGAGCTCGCGTAAAAATCCACATATAAAACATCAAAAAAATAATGTGAAAAAATTTATCTGCTCTGGCAGGTTCGGCTCCGAGAAAGAGACGAGAGTCATTCGGGGTCATCGGGACTGCCTTTCCCTCTCGCTCCCCGGCACACACACTCGAAAAGTTCCCAAAAACAACATAATCAAAATGGGGAAAAGCTGCCTGCTCTGTAGGTACGGCCTCCAAGAGACTTGAGAGTGAACGTGGTCATCGGGACGCATCCGTTCCCCTCGCTCCCAGAGCGCGAAAAAGTCTAAAAAAATTCATAAAAATTGGAAAACTCTAACTGCCCTACGAATTCGCCTACACAAGACTAACCTATCGTCGGTACTTTGTTATTACACCGCGTCCTTCTCGTTCGATTTGAGCTCGCGTAAAAATCCACATATAAAACATCAAAAAAATAATGTGGAAAAATTTATCTGCTCTGGCATGTTCGGCTCCGAGAAAGAGACGAGAGTCATTCGGGGTCATCGGGACAGCCTTTCCCTCTCGCTCCCCGGCACACACACGCGAAAAATTCCCAAAAACAACAAAATCAAAATGGGAAAAAGCTGCCTGCTCTGTAGGTCCGGCCTCCAAGAGACTTGAGAGTGAACGTAGTCATCGGGACGCATCCGTTCCCCTCGCTCCCAGAGCGCGAAAAAGTCTAAAAAAATTCATAAAAATTGGAAAACTCTTACTGCCCTACGAATTCGCCTACACAAGACTAACCTATCGTCGGTACTTTGTTATTACACCGCGTCCTTCTCGTTCGATTTGAGCTCGCGTAAAAATCCACATATAAAACATCAAAAAAATAATGTGGAAAAATTTATCTGCTCTGGCAGGTTCGGCTCCGAGAAAGAGACGAGAGTCATTCGGGGTCATCGGGACTGCCTTTCCCTCTCGCTCCCCGGCCCACACACGCGAAAAGTTCCCAAAAACAACATAATCAAAATGGGGAAAAGCTGCCTGCTCTGTAGGTCCGGCCTCCAAGAGACTTGAGAGTGAACGTGGTCATCGGGACGCATCCGTTCCCCTCGCTCCCAGAGCGCGAAAAAGTCTAAAAAAATTCATAAAAATTGGAAAACTCTAACTGCCCTACGAATTCGCCTACACAAGACTAACCTATCGTCGGTACTTTGTTATTACACCGCGTCCTTCTCGTTCGATTTGAGCTCGCGTAAAAATCCACATATAAAACATCAAAAAAATAATGTGGAAAAATTTATCTGCTCTGGCAGGTTCGGCTCCGAGAAAGAGACGAGAGTCATTCGGGGTCATCGGGACTGCCTTTCCCTCTCGCTCCCCGGCACACGCACGCGAAAAGTTCCCAAAAACAACATAATCAAAATGGGGAAAAGCTGCCTGCTCTGTAGGTACGGCCTCCAAGAGACTTGAGAGTGAACGTGGTCATCGGGACGCATCCGTTCCCCTCGCTCCCAGAGCGCGAAAAAGTCTTAAAAAATTCATAACAATTGGAAAACTCTAACTGCCCTACGAATTCGCCTACACAAGACTAACCTATCGTCGGTACTTTGTTATTACACCGCGTCCTTCTCGTTCGATTTGAGCTCGCGTAAAAATCCACATATAAAACATCAAAAAAATAATGTGGAAAAATTTATCTGCTCTGGCAGGTTCGGCTCCGAGAAAGAGACGAGAGTCATTCGGGGTCATCGGGACAGCCTTTCCCTCTCGCTCCCCGGCACACACACACGCGAAAAGTTCCCAAAAACAACAAAATCAAAATGGGAAAAAGCTGACTGCTCTGTAGGTCCGGCCTCCAAGAGACTTGAGAGTGAACGTGGTCATCGGGACGCATCCGTTCCCCTCGCTCCCAGAGCGCGAAAAAGTCTAAAAAAATTCATAAAAATTGGAAAACTCTAACTGCCCTACGAATTCGCCTACACAAGACTAACCTATCGTCGGTTCTTTGTTATTACACCGCGTCCTTCTCGTTCGATTTGAGCTCGCGTAAAAATCCACATATAAAACATCAAAAAAATAATGTGGAAAAATTTATCTGCTCTGGCAGGTTCGGCTCCGAGAAAGAGACGAGAGTCATTCGGGGTCATCGGGACAGCCTTTCCCTCTCGCTCCCCGGCACACACACACGCGAAAAGTTCCCAAAAACAACAAAATCAAAATGGGAAAAAGCTGACTGCTCTGTAGGTCCGGCCTCCAAGAGACTTGAGAGTGAACGTGGTCATCGGGACGCATCCGTTCCCCTCGCTCCCAGAGCGCGAAAAAGTCTAAAAAAATTCATAAAAATTGGAAAACTCTAACTGCCCTACGAATTCGCCTACACAAGACTAACCTATCGTCGGTACTTTGTTATTACACCGCGTCCTTCTCGTTCGATTTGAGCTCGCGTAAAAATCCACATATAAAACATCAAAAAAATAATGTGGAAAAATTTATCTGCTCTGGCAGGTTCGGCTCCGAGAAAGAGACGAGAGTCATTCGGGGTCATCGGGACAGCCTTTCCCTCTCGCTCCCCGGCACACACACACGCGAAAAGTTCCCAAAAACAACAAAATCAAAATGGGAAAAAGCTGACTGCTCTGTAGGTCCGGCCTCCAAGAGACTTGAGAGTGAACGTGGTCATCGGGACGCATCCGTTCCCCTCGCTCCCAGAGCGCGAAAAAGTCAAAAATTCATAAAAATTGGAAAACTCTAACTGCCCTACGAATTCGCCTACACAAGACTAACCTATCGTCGGTACTTTGTTATTACACCGCGTCCTTCTCGTTCGATTTGAGCTCGCGTAAAAATCCACATATAAAACATCAAAAAAATAATGTGAAAAAATTTATCTGCTCTGGCAGGTTCGGCTCCGAGAAAGAGACGAGAGTCATTCGGGGTCATCGGGACTGCCTTTCCCTCTCGCTCCCCGGCACACACACTCGAAAAGTTCCCAAAAACAACATAATCAAAATGGGGAAAAGCTGCCTGCTCTGTAGGTACGGCCTCCAAGAGACTTGAGAGTGAACGTGGTCATCGGGACGCATCCGTTCCCCTCGCTCCCAGAGCGCGAAAAAGTCTAAAAAAATTCATAAAAATTGGAAAACTCTAACTGCCCTACGAATTCGCCTACACAAGACTAACCTATGATCGGTACTTTGTTATTACACCGCGTCCTTCTCGTTCGATTTAAACTCGCGTAAAAATCCACATATAAAACATCAAAAAAATAATGTGGAAAAATTTATCTGCTCTGGCAGGTTCGGCTCCGAGAAAGAGACGAGAGTCATTCGGGGTCATCGGGACTGCCTTTCCCTCTCGCTCCCCGGCACACACACACGCGAAAAGTTCCCAAAAACAACAAAATCAAAATGGGAAAAAGCTTACTGCTCTGTAGGTCCGGCCTCCAAGAGACTTGAGAGTGAACGAGGTCATCGGGACGCATCCGTTCCCCTCGCTCCCAGAGCGCGAAAAAGTCTAAAAAAATTCATAAAAATTGGAAAACTCTAACTGCCCTACGAATTCGCCTACACAAGACTAACCTATCGTCGGTACTTTGTTATTACACCGCGTCCTTCTCGTTCGATTTGAGCTCGCGTAAAAATCCACATATAAAACATCAAAAAAATAATGTGGAAAAATTTATCTGCTCTGGCAGGTTCGGCTCCGAGAAAGAGACGAGAGTCATTCGGGGTCATCGGGACAGCCTTTCCCTCTCGCTCCCCGGCACACACACACGCGAAAAGTTCCCAAAAACAACAAAATCAAAATGGGAAAAAGCTTACTGCTCTGTAGGTCCGGCCTCCAAGAGACTTGAGAGTGAACGAGGTCATCGGGACGCATCCGTTCCCCTCGCTCCCAGAGCGCGAAAAAGTCTAAAAAAATTCATAAAAATTGGAAAACTCTAACTGCCCTACGAATTCGCCTACACAAGACTAACCTATCGTCGGTACTTTGTTATTACACCGCGTCCTTCTCGTTCGATTTGAGCTCGCGTAAAAATCCACATATAAAACATCAAAAAAATAATGTGGAAAAATTTATCTGCTCTGGCAGGTTCGGCTCCGAGAAAGAGACGAGAGTCATTCGGGGTCATCGGGACAGCCTTTCCCTCTCGCTCCCCGGCACACACACACGCGAAAAGTTCCCAAAAACAACAAAATCAAAATGGGAAAAAGCTGACTGCTCTGTAGGTCCGGCCTCCAAGAGATTTGAGAGTGAACGTGGTCATCGGGACGCATCCGTTCCCCTCGCTCCCAGAGCGCGAAAAAGTCTAAAAAAATTCATAAAAATTGGAAAACTCTAACTGCCCTACGAATTCGCCTACACAAGACTAACCTATCGTCGGTACTTTGTTATTACACCGCGTCCTTCTCGTTCGATTTGAGCTCGCGTAAAAATCCACATATAAAACATCAAAAAAATAATGTGGAAAAATTTATCTGCTCTGGCAGGTTCGGCTCCGAGAAAGAGACGAGAGTCATTCGGGGTCATCGGGACTGCCTTTCCCTCTCGCTCCCCGGCACACGCACGCGAAAAGTTCCCAAAAACAACATAATCAAAATGGGGAAAAGCTGCCTGCTCTGTAGGTACGGCCTCCAAGAGACTTGAGAGTGAACGTGGTCATCGGGACGCATCCGTTCCCCTCGCTCCCAGAGCGCGAAAAAGTCTAAAAAAATTCATAACAATTGGAAAACTCTAACTGCCCTACGAATTCGCCTACACAAGACTAACCTATCGTCGGTACTTTGTTATTACACCGCGTCCTTCTCGTTCGATTTGAGCTCGCGTAAAAATCCACATATAAAACATCAAAAAAATAATGTGGAAAAATTTATCTGCTCTGGCAGGTTCGGCTCCGAGAAAGAGACGAGAGTCATTCGGGGTCATCGGGACAGCCTTTCCCTCTCGCTCCCCGGCACACACACACGCGAAAAGTTCCCAAAAACAACAAAATCAAAATGGGAAAAAGCTGACTGCTCTGTAGGTCCGGCCTCCAAGAGACTTGAGAGTGAACGTGGTCATCGGGACGCATCCGTTCCCCTCGCTCCCAGAGCGCGAAAAAGTCTAAAAAAATTCATAAAAATTGGAAAACTCTAACTGCCCTACGAATTCGCCTACACAAGACTAACCTATCGTCGGTACTTTGTTATTACACCGCGTCCTTCTCGTTCGATTTGAGCTCGCGTAAAAATCCACATATAAAACATCAAAAAAATAATGTGGAAAAATTTATCTGCTCTGGCAGGTTCGGCTCCGAGAAAGAGACGAGAGTCATTCGGGGTCATCGGGACAGCCTTTCCCTCTCGCTCCCCGGCACACACACACGCGAAAAGTTCCCAAAAACAACAAAATCAAAATGGGAAAAAGCTGACTGCTCTGTAGGTCCGGCCTCCAAGAGACTTGAGAGTGAACGTGGTCATCGGGACGCATCCGTTCCCCTCGCTCCCAGAGCGCGAAAAAGTCAAAAATTCATAAAAATTGGAAAACTCTAACTGCCCTACGAATTCGCCTACACAAGACTAACCTATCGTCGGTACTTTGTTATTACACCGCGTCCTTCTCGTTCGATTTGAGCTCGCGTAAAAATCCACATATAAAACATCAAAAAAATAATGTGAAAAAATTTATCTGCTCTGGCAGGTTCGGCTCCGAGAAAGAGACGAGAGTCATTCGGGGTCATCGGGACTGCCTTTCCCTCTCGCTCCCCGGCCCACACACACGCGAAAAGTTCCCAAAAACAACAAAATCAAAATGGGAAAAAGCTTACTGCTCTGTAGGTCCGGCCTCCAAGAGACTTGAGAGTGAACGAGGTCATCGGGACGCATCCGTTCCCCTCGCTCCCAGAGCGCGAAAAAGTCTAAAAAAATTCATAAAAATTGGAAAACTCTAACTGCCCTACGAATTCGCCTACACAAGACTAACCTATCGTCGGTACTTTGTTATTACACCGCGTCCTTCTCGTTCGATTTGAGCTCGCGTAAAAATCCACATATAAAACATCAAAAAAATAATGTGGAAAAATTTATCTGCTCTGGCAGGTTCGGCTCCGAGAAAGAGACGAGAGTCATTCGGGGTCATCGGGACAGCCTTTCCCTCTCGCTCCCCGGCACACACACACGCGAAAAGTTCCCAAAAACAACAAAATCAAAATGGGAAAAAGCTTACTGCTCTGTAGGTCCGGCCTCCAAGAGACTTGAGAGTGAACGAGGTCATCGGGACGCATCCGTTCCCCTCGCTCCCAGAGCGCGAAAAAGTCTAAAAAAATTCATAACAATTGGAAAACTCTAACTGCCCTACGAATTCGCCTACACAAGACTAACCTATCGTCGGTACTTTGTTATTACACCGCGTCCTTCTCGTTCGATTTGAGCTCGCGTAAAAATCCACATATAAAACATCAAAAAAATAATGTGGAAAAATTTATCTGCTCTGGCAGGTTCGGCTCCGAGAAAGAGACGAGAGTCATTCGGGGTCATCGGGACAGCCTTTCCCTCTCGCTCCCCGGCACACACACACGCGAAAAGTTCCCAAAAACAACAAAATCAAAATGGGAAAAAGCTGACTGCTCTGTCGGTCCGGCCTCCAAGAGACTTGAGAGTGAACGTGGTCATCGGGACGCATCCGTTCCCCTCGCTCCCAGAGCGCGAAAAAGTCTAAAAAAATTCATAAAAATTGGAAAACTCTAACTGCCCTACGAATTCGCCTACACAAGACTAACCTATCGTCGGTACTTTGTTATTACACCGCGTCCTTCTCGTTCGATTTGAGCTCGCGTAAAAATCCACATATAAAACATCAAAAAAATAATGTGGAAAAATTTATCTGCTCTGGCAGGTTCGGCTCCGAGAAAGAGACGAGAGTCATTCGGGGTCATCGGGACAGCCTTTCCCTCTCGCTCCCCGGCACACACACACGCGAAAAGTTCCCAAAAACAACAAAATCAAAATGGGAAAAAGCTGACTGCTCTGTAGGTCCGGCCTCCAAGAGACTTGAGAGTGAACGTGGTCATCGGGACGCATCCGTTCCCCTCGCTCCCAGAGCGCGAAAAAGTCTAAAAAAATTCATAAAAATTGGAAAACTCTAACTGCCCTACGAATTCGCCTACACAAGACTAACCTATCGTCGGTACTTTGTTATTACACCGCGTCCTTCTCGTTCGATTTGAGCTCGCGTAAAAATCCACATATAAAACATCAAAAAAATAATGTGAAAAAATTTATCTGCTCTGGCAGGTTCGGCTCCGAGAAAGAGACGAGAGTCATTCGGGGTCATCGGGACTGCCTTTCCCTCTCGCTCCCCGGCACACACACACGCGAAAAGTTCCCAAAAACAACAAAATCAAAATGGGAAAAAGCTTACTGCTCTGTAGGTCCGGCCTCCAAGAGACTTGAGAGTGAACGAGGTCATCGGGACGCATCCGTTCCCCTCGCTCCCAGAGCGCGAAAAAGTCTAAAAAAATTCATAAAAATTGGAAAACTCTAACTGCCCTACGAATTCGCCTACACAAGACTAACCTATCGTCGGTACTTTGTTATTACACCGCGTCCTTCTCGTTCGATTTGAGCTCGCGTAAAAATCCACATATAAAACATCAAAAAAATAATGTGGAAAAATTTATCTGCTCTGGCAGGTTCGGCTCCGAGAAAGAGACGAGAGTCATTCGGGGTCATCGGGACAGCCTTTCCCTCTCGCTCCCCGGCACACACACACGCGAAAAGTTCCCAAAAACAACAAAATCAAAATGGGAAAAAGCTTACTGCTCTGTAGGTCCGGCCTCCAAGAGACTTGAGAGTGAACGAGGTCATCGGGACGCATCCGTTCCCCTCGCTCCCAGAGCGCGAAAAAGTCTAAAAAAATTCATAAAAATTGGAAAACTCTAACTGCCCTACGAATTCGCCTACACAAGACTAACCTATCGTCGGTACTTTGTTATTACACCGCGTCCTTCTCGTTCGATTTGAGCTCGCGTAAAAATCCACATATAAAACATCAAAAAAATAATGTGGAAAAATTTATCTGCTCTGGCAGGTTCGGCTCCGAGAAAGAGACGAGAGTCATTCGGGGTCATCGGGACAGCCTTTCCCTCTCGCTCCCCGGCACACACACACGCGAAAAGTTCCCAAAAACAACAAAATCAAAATGGGAAAAAGCTTACTGCTCTGTAGGTCCGGCCTCCAAGAGACTTGAGAGTGAACGAGGTCATCGGGACGCATCCGTTCCCCTCGCTCCCAGAGCGCGAAAAAGTCTAAAAAAATTCATAAAAATTGGAAAACTCTAACTGCCCTACGAATTCGCCTACACAAGACTAACCTATCGTCGGTACTTTGTTATTACACCGCGTCCTTCTCGTTCGATTTGAGCTCGCGTAAAAATCCACATATAAAACATCAAAAAAATAATGTGGAAAAATTTATCTGCTCTGGCAGGTTCGGCTCCGAGAAAGAGACGAGAGTCATTCGGGGTCATCGGGACAGCCTTTCCCTCTCGCTCCCCGGCACACACACACGCGAAAAGTTCCCAAAAACAACAAAATCAAAATGGGAAAAAGCTGACTGCTCTGTAGGTCCGGCCTCCAAGAGACTTGAGAGTGAACGTGGTCATCGGGACGCATCCGTTCCCCTCGCTCCCAGAGCGCGAAAAAGTCAAAAATTCATAAAAATTGGAAAACTCTAACTGCCCTACGAATTCGCCTACACAAGACTAACCTATCGTCGGTACTTTGTTATTACACCGCGTCCTTCTCGTTCGATTTGAGCTCGCGTAAAAATCCACATATAAAACATCAAAAAAATAATGTGAAAAAATTTATCTGCTCTGGCAGGTTCGGCTCCGAGAAAGAGACGAGAGTCATTCGGGGTCATCGGGACTGCCTTTCCCTCTCGCTCCCCGGCCCACACACACGCGAAAAGTTCCCAAAAACAACAAAATCAAAATGGGAAAAAGCTTACTGCTCTGTAGGTCCGGCCTCCAAGAGACTTGAGAGTGAACGAGGTCATCGGGACGCATCCGTTCCCCTCGCTCCCAGAGCGCGAAAAAGTCTAAAAAAATTCATAAAAATTGGAAAACTCTAACTGCCCTACGAATTCGCCTACACAAGACTAACCTATCGTCGGTACTTTGTTATTACACCGCGTCCTTCTCGTTCGATTTGAGCTCGCGTAAAAATCCACATATAAAACATCAAAAAAATAATGTGGAAAAATTTATCTGCTCTGGCAGGTTCGGCTCCGAGAAAGAGACGAGAGTCATTCGGGGTCATCGGGACAGCCTTTCCCTCTCGCTCCCCGGCACACACACACGCGAAAAGTTCCCAAAAACAACAAAATCAAAATGGGAAAAAGCTTACTGCTCTGTAGGTCCGGCCTCCAAGAGACTTGAGAGTGAACGAGGTCATCGGGACGCATCCGTTCCCCTCGCTCCCAGAGCGCGAAAAAGTCTAAAAAAATTCATAACAATTGGAAAACTCTAACTGCCCTACGAATTCGCCTACACAAGACTAACCTATCGTCGGTACTTTGTTATTACACCGCGTCCTTCTCGTTCGATTTGAGCTCGCGTAAAAATCCACATATAAAACATCAAAAAAATAATGTGGAAAAATTTATCTGCTCTGGCAGGTTCGGCTCCGAGAAAGAGACGAGAGTCATTCGGGGTCATCGGGACAGCCTTTCCCTCTCGCTCCCCGGCACACACACACGCGAAAAGTTCCCAAAAACAACAAAATCAAAATGGGAAAAAGCTGACTGCTCTGTAGGTCCGGCCTCCAAGAGACTTGAGAGTGAACGTGGTCATCGGGACGCATCCGTTCCCCTCGCTCCCAGAGCGCGAAAAAGTCTAAAAAAATTCATAAAAATTGGAAAACTCTAACTGCCCTACGAATTCGCCTACACAAGACTAACCTATCGTCGGTACTTTGTTATTACACCGCGTCCTTCTCGTTCGATTTGAGCTCGCGTAAAAATCCACATATAAAACATCAAAAAAATAATGTGGAAAAATTTATCTGCTCTGGCAGGTTCGGCTCCGAGAAAGAGACGAGAGTCATTCGGGGTCATCGGGACAGCCTTTCCCTCTCGCTCCCCGGCACACACACACGCGAAAAGTTCCCAAAAACAACAAAATCAAAATGGGAAAAAGCTGACTGCTCTGTAGGTCCGGCCTCCAAGAGACTTGAGAGTGAACGTGGTCATCGGGACGCATCCGTTCCCCTCGCTCCCAGAGCGCGAAAAAGTCAAAAATTCATAAAAATTGGAAAACTCTAACTGCCCTACGAATTCGCCTACACAAGACTAACCTATCGTCGGTACTTTGTTATTACACCGCGTCCTTCTCGTTCGATTTGAGCTCGCGTAAAAATCCACATATAAAACATCAAAAAAATAATGTGGAAAAATTTATCTGCTCTGGCAGGTTCGGCTCCGAGAAAGAGACGAGAGTCATTCGGGGTCATCGGGACAGCCTTTCCCTCTCGCTCCCCGGCACACACACACGCGAAAAGTTCCCAAAAACAACAAAATCAAAATGGGAAAAAGCTTACTGCTCTGTAGGTCCGGCCTCCAAGAGACTTGAGAGTGAACGAGGTCATCGGGACGCATCCGTTCCCCTCGCTCCCAGAGCGCGAAAAAGTCTAAAAAAATTCATAAAAATTGGAAAACTCTAACTGCCCTACGAATTCGCCTACACAAGACTAACCTATCGTCGGTACTTTGTTATTACACCGCGTCCTTCTCGTTCGATTTGAGCTCGCGTAAAAATCCACATATAAAACATCAAAAAAATAATGTGGAAAAATTTATCTGCTCTGGCAGGTTCGGCTCCGAGAAAGAGACGAGAGTCATTCGGGGTCATCGGGACAGCCTTTCCCTCTCGCTCCCCGGCACACACACACGCGAAAAGTTCCCAAAAACAACAAAATCAAAATGGGAAAAAGCTGACTGCTCTGTAGGTCCGGCCTCCAAGAGACTTGAGAGTGAACGTGGTCATCGGGACGCATCCGTTCCCCTCGCTCCCAGAGCGCGAAAAAGTCAAAAATTCATAAAAATTGGAAAACTCTAACTGCCCTACGAATTCGCCTACACAAGACTAACCTATCGTCGGTACTTTGTTATTACACCGCGTCCTTCTCGTTCGATTTGAGCTCGCGTAAAAATCCACATATAAAACATCAAAAAAATAATGTGAAAAAATTTATCTGCTCTGGCAGGTTCGGCTCCGAGAAAGAGACGAGAGTCATTCGGGGTCATCGGGACTGCCTTTCCCTCTCGCTCCCCGGCCCACACACACGCGAAAAGTTCCCAAAAACAACAAAATCAAAATGGGAAAAAGCTTACTGCTCTGTAGGTCCGGCCTCCAAGAGACTTGAGAGTGAACGAGGTCATCGGGACGCATCCGTTCCCCTCGCTCCCAGAGCGCGAAAAAGTCTAAAAAAATTCATAAAAATTGGAAAACTCTAACTGCCCTACGAATTCGCCTACACAAGACTAACCTATCGTCGGTACTTTGTTATTACACCGCGTCCTTCTCGTTCGATTTGAGCTCGCGTAAAAATCCACATATAAAACATCAAAAAAATAATGTGGAAAAATTTATCTGCTCTGGCAGGTTCGGCTCCGAGAAAGAGACGAGAGTCATTCGGGGTCATCGGGACAGCCTTTCCCTCTCGCTCCCCGGCACACACACACGCGAAAAGTTCCCAAAAACAACAAAATCAAAATGGGAAAAAGCTTACTGCTCTGTAGGTCCGGCCTCCAAGAGACGTGAGAGTGAACGAGGTCATCGGGACGCATCCGTTCCCCTCGCTCCCAGAGCGCGAAAAAGTCTAAAAAAATTCATAACAATTGGAAAACTCTAACTGCCCTACGAATTCGCCTACACAAGACTAACCTATCGTCGGTACTTTGTTATTACACCGCGTCCTTCTCGTTCGATTTGAGCTCGCGTAAAAATCCACATATAAAACATCAAAAAAATAATGTGGAAAAATTTATCTGCTCTGGCAGGTTCGGCTCCGAGAAAGAGACGAGAGTCATTCGGGGTCATCGGGACAGCCTTTCCCTCTCGCTCCCCGGCACACACACACGCGAAAAGTTCCCAAAAACAACAAAATCAAAATGGGAAAAAGCTGACTGCTCTGTAGGTCCGGCCTCCAAGAGACTTGAGAGTGAACGTGGTCATCGGGACGCATCCGTTCCCCTCGCTCCCAGAGCGCGAAAAAGTCTAAAAAAATTCATAAAAATTGGAAAACTCTAACTGCCCTACGAATTCGCCTACACAAGACTAACCTATCGTCGGTACTTTGTTATTACACCGCGTCCTTCTCGTTCGATTTGAGCTCGCGTAAAAATCCACATATAAAACATCAGAAAAATAATGTGGAAAAATTTATCTGCTCTGGCAGGTTCGGCTCCGAGAAAGAGACGAGAGTCATTCGGGGTCATCGGGACAGCCTTTCCCTCTCGCTCCCCGGCACACACACACGCGAAAAGTTCCCAAAAACAACAAAATCAAAATGGGAAAAAGCTGACTGCTCTGTAGGTCCGGCCTCCAAGAGACTTGAGAGTGAACGTGGTCATCGGGACGCATCCGTTCCCCTCGCTCCCAGAGCGCGAAAAAGTCAAAAATTCATAAAAATTGGAAAACTCTAACTGCCCTACGAATTCGCCTACACAAGACTAACCTATCGTCGGTACTTTGTTATTACACCGCGTCCTTCTCGTTCGATTTGAGCTCGCGTAAAAATCCACATATAAAACATCAAAAAAATAATGTGGAAAAATTTATCTGCTCTGGCAGGTTCGGCTCCGAGAAAGAGACGAGAGTCATTCGGGGTCATCGGGACAGCCTTTCCCTCTCGCTCCCCGGCACACACACACGCGAAAAGTTCCCAAAAACAACAAAATCAAAATGGGAAAAAGCTTACTGCTCTGTAGGTCCGGCCTCCAAGAGACTTGAGAGTGAACGAGGTCATCGGGACGCATCCGTTCCCCTCGCTCCCAGAGCGCGAAAAAGTCTAAAAAAATTCATAAAAATTGGAAAACTCTAACTGCCCTACGAATTCGCCTACACAAGACTAACCTATCGTCGGTACTTTGTTATTACACCGCGTCCTTCTCGTTCGATTTGAGCTCGCGTAAAAATCCACATATAAAACATCAAAAAAATAATGTGGAAAAATTTATCTGCTCTGGCAGGTTCGGCTCCGAGAAAGAGACGAGAGTCATTCGGGGTCATCGGGACAGCCTTTCCCTCTCGCTCCCCGGCACACACACACGCGAAAAGTTCCCAAAAACAACAAAATCAAAATGGGAAAAAGCTGACTGCTCTGTAGGTCCGGCCTCCAAGAGATTTGAGAGTGAACGTGGTCATCGGGACGCATCCGTTCCCCTCGCTCCCAGAGCGCGAAAAAGTCTAAAAAAATTCATAACAATTGGAAAACTCTAACTGCCCTACGAATTCGCCTACACAAGACTAACCTATCGTCGGTACTTTGTTATTACACCGCGTCCTTCTCGTTCGATTTGAGCTCGCGTAAAAATCCACATATAAAACATCAAAAAAATAATGTGGAAAAATTTATCTGCTCTGGCAGGTTCGGCTCCGAGAAAGAGACGAGAGTCATTCGGGGTCATCGGGACAGCCTTTCCCTCTCGCTCCCCGGCACACACACACGCGGAAAGTTCCCAAAAACAACAAAATCAAAATGGGAAAAAGCTGACTGCTCTGTAGGTCCGGCCTCCAAGAGACTTGAGAGTGAACGTGGTCATCGGGACGCATCCGTTCCCCTCGCTCCCAGAGCGCGAAAAAGTCTAAAAAAATTCATAAAAATTGGAAAACTCTAACTGCCCTACGAATTCGCCTACACAAGACTAACCTATCGTCGGTACTTTGTTATTACACCGCGTCCTTCTCGTTCGATTTGAGCTCGCGTAAAAATCCACATATAAAACATCAAAAAAATAATGTGGAAAAATTTATCTGCTCTGGCAGGTTCGGCTCCGAGAAAGAGACGAGAGTCATTCGGGGTCATCGGGACAGCCTTTCCCTCTCGCTCCCCGGCACACACACACGCGAAAAGTTCCCAAAAACAACAAAATCAAAATGGGAAAAAGCTTACTGCTCTGTAGGTCCGGCCTCCAAGAGACTTGAGAGTGAACGAGGTCATCGGGACGCATCCGTTCCCCTCGCTCCCAGAGCGCGAAAAAGTCTAAAAAAATTCATAAAAATTGGAAAACTCTAACTGCCCTACGAATTCGCCTACACAAGACTAACCTATCGTCGGTACTTTGTTATTACACCGCGTCCTTCTCGTTCGATTTGAGCTCGCGTAAAAATCCACATATAAAACATCAAAAAAATAATGTGGAAAAATTTATCTGCTCTGGCAGGTTCGGCTCCGAGAAAGAGACGAGAGTCATTCGGGGTCATCGGGACAGCCTTTCCCTCTCGCTCCCCGGCACACACACACGCGAAAAGTTCCCAAAAACAACAAAATCAAAATGGGAAAAAGCTGACTGCTCTGTAGGTCCGGCCTCCAAGAGACTTGAGAGTGAACGTGGTCATCGGGACGCATCCGTTCCCCTCGCTCCCAGAGCGCGAAAAAGTCAAAAATTCATAAAAATTGGAAAACTCTAACTGCCCTACGAATTCGCCTACACAAGACTAACCTATCGTCGGTACTTTGTTATTACACCGCGTCCTTCTCGTTCGATTTGAGCTCGCGTAAAAATCCACATATAAAACATCAAAAAAATAATGTGAAAAAATTTATCTGCTCTGGCAGGTTCGGCTCCGAGAAAGAGACGAGAGTCATTCGGGGTCATCGGGACTGCCTTTCCCTCTCGCTCCCCGGCCCACACACACGCGAAAAGTTCCCAAAAACAACAAAATCAAAATGGGAAAAAGCTTACTGCTCTGTAGGTCCGGCCTCCAAGAGACTTGAGAGTGAACGAGGTCATCGGGACGCATCCGTTCCCCTCGCTCCCAGAGCGCGAAAAAGTCTAAAAAAATTCATAAAAATTGGAAAACTCTAACTGCCCTACGAATTCGCCTACACAAGACTAACCTATCGTCGGTACTTTGTTATTACACCGCGTCCTTCTCGTTCGATTTGAGCTCGCGTAAAAATCCACATATAAAACATCAAAAAAATAATGTGGAAAAATTTATCTGCTCTGGCAGGTTCGGCTCCGAGAAAGAGACGAGAGTCATTCGGGGTCATCGGGACAGCCTTTCCCTCTCGCTCCCCGGCACACACACACGCGAAAAGTTCCCAAAAACAACAAAATCAAAATGGGAAAAAGCTTACTGCTCTGTAGGTCCGGCCTCCAAGAGACTTGAGAGTGAACGAGGTCATCGGGACGCATCCGTTCCCCTCGCTCCCAGAGCGCGAAAAAGTCTAAAAAAATTCATAACAATTGGAAAACTCTAACTGCCCTACGAATTCGCCTACACAAGACTAACCTATCGTCGGTACTTTGTTATTACACCGCGTCCTTCTCGTTCGATTTGAGCTCGCGTAAAAATCCACATATAAAACATCAAAAAAATAATGTGGAAAAATTTATCTGCTCTGGCAGGTTCGGCTCCGAGAAAGAGACGAGAGTCATTCGGGGTCATCGGGACAGCCTTTCCCTCTCGCTCCCCGGCACACACACACGCGAAAAGTTCCCAAAAACAACAAAATCAAAATGGGAAAAAGCTGACTGCTCTGTAGGTCCGGCCTCCAAGAGACTTGAGAGTGAACGTGGTCATCGGGACGCATCCGTTCCCCTCGCTCCCAGAGCGCGAAAAAGTCTAAAAAAATTCATAAAAATTGGAAAACTCTAACTGCCCTACGAATTCGCCTACACAAGACTAACCTATCGTCGGTACTTTGTTATTACACCGCGTCCTTCTCGTTCGATTTGAGCTCGCGTAAAAATCCACATATAAAACATCAAAAAAATAATGTGGAAAAATTTATCTGCTCTGGCAGGTTCGGCTCCGAGAAAGAGACGAGAGTCATTCGGGGTCATCGGGACAGCCTTTCCCTCTCGCTCCCCGGCACACACACACGCGAAAAGTTCCCAAAAACAACAAAATCAAAATGGGAAAAAGCTGACTGCTCTGTAGGTCCGGCCTCCAAGAGACTTGAGAGTGAACGTGGTCATCGGGACGCATCCGTTCCCCTCGCTCCCAGAGCGCGAAAAAGTCAAAAATTCATAAAAATTGGAAAACTCTAACTGCCCTACGAATTCGCCTACACAAGACTAACCTATCGTCGGTACTTTGTTATTACACCGCGTCCTTCTCGTTCGATTTGAGCTCGCGTAAAAATCCACATATAAAACATCAAAAAAATAATGTGAAAAAATTTATCTGCTCTGGCAGGTTCGGCTCCGAGAAAGAGACGAGAGTCATTCGGGGTCATCGGGACTGCCTTTCCCTCTCGCTCCCCGGCACACACACACGCGAAAAGTTCCCAAAAACAACAAAATCAAAATGGGAAAAAGCTTACTGCTCTGTAGGTCCGGCCTCCAAGAGACTTGAGAGTGAACGAGGTCATCGGGACGCATCCGTTCCCCTCGCTCCCAGAGCGCGAAAAAGTCTAAAAAAATTCATAAAAATTGGAAAACTCTAACTGCCCTACGAATTCGCCTACACAAGACTAACCTATCGTCGGTACTTTGTTATTACACCGCGTCCTTCTCGTTCGATTTGAGCTCGCGTAAAAATCCACATATAAAACATCAAAAAAATAATGTGGAAAAATTTATCTGCTCTGGCAGGTTCGGCTCCGAGAAAGAGACGAGAGTCATTCGGGGTCATCGGGACAGCCTTTCCCTCTCGCTCCCCGGCACACACACACGCGAAAAGTTCCCAAAAACAACAAAATCAAAATGGGAAAAAGCTTACTGCTCTGTAGGTCCGGCCTCCAAGAGACTTGAGAGTGAACGAGGTCATCGGGACGCATCCGTTCCCCTCGCTCCCAGAGCGCGAAAAAGTCTAAAAAAATTCATAAAAATTGGAAAACTCTAACTGCCCTACGAATTCGCCTACACAAGACTAACCTATCGTCGGTACTTTGTTATTACACCGCGTCCTTCTCGTTCGATTTGAGCTCGCGTAAAAATCCACATATAAAACATCAAAAAAATAATGTGGAAAAATTTATCTGCTCTGGCAGGTTCGGCTCCGAGAAGAGAGAGACGAGAGTCATTCGGGGTCATCGGGACAGCCTTTCCCTCTCGCTCCCCGGCACACACACACGCGAAAAGTTCCCAAAAACAACAAAATCAAAATGGGAAAAAGCTTACTGCTCTGTAGGTCCGGCCTCCAAGAGACTTGAGAGTGAACGAGGTCATCGGGACGCATCCGTTCCCCTCGCTCCCAGAGCGCGAAAAAGTCTAAAAAAATTCATAAAAATTGGAAAACTCTAACTGCCCTACGAATTCGCCTACACAAGACTAACCTATCGTCGGTACTTTGTTATTACACCGCGTCCTTCTCGTTCGATTTGAGCTCGCGTAAAAATCCACTTATAAAACATCAAAAAAATAATGTGGAAAAATTTATCTGCTCTGGCAGGTTCGGCTCCGAGAAAGAGACGAGAGTCATTCGGGGTCATCGGGACAGCCTTTCCCTCTCGCTCCCCGGCACACACACACGCGAAAAGTTCCCAAAAACAACAAAATCAAAATGGGAAAAAGCTGACTGCTCTGTAGGTCCGGCCTCCAAGAGATTTGAGAGTGAACGTGGTCATCGGGACGCATCCGTTCCCCTCGCTCCCAGAGCGCGAAAAAGTCTAAAAAAATTCATAACAATTGGAAAACTCTAACTGCCCTACGAATTCGCCTACACAAGACTAACCTATCGTCGGTACTTTGTTATTACACCGCGTCCTTCTCGTTCGATTTGAGCTCGCGTAAAAATCCACATATAAAACATCAAAAAAATAATGTGGAAAAATTTATCTGCTCTGGCAGGTTCGGCTCCGAGAAAGAGACGAGAGTCATTCGGGGTCATCGGGACAGCCTTTCCCTCTCGCTCCCCGGCACACACACACGCGAAAAGTTCCCAAAAACAACAAAATCAAAATGGGAAAAAGCTGACTGCTCTGTAGGTCCGGCCTCCAAGAGACTTGAGAGTGAACGTGGTCATCGGGACGCATCCGTTCCCCTCGCTCCCAGAGCGCGAAAAAGTCTAAAAAAATTCATAAAAATTGGAAAACTCTAACTGCCCTACGAATTCGCCTACACAAGACTAACCTATCGTCGGTACTTTGTTATTACACCGCGTCCTTCTCGTTCGATTTGAGCTCGCGTAAAAATCCACATATAAAACATCAAAAAAATAATGTGGAAAAATTTATCTGCTCTGGCAGGTTCGGCTCCGAGAAAGAGACGAGAGTCATTCGGGGTCATCGGGACAGCCTTTCCCTCTCGCTCCCCGGCACACACACACGCGAAAAGTTCCCAAAAACAACAAAATCAAAATGGGGAAAAAGCTGACTGCTCTGTAGGTCCGGCCTCCAAGAGACTTGAGAGTGAACGTGGTCATCGGGACGCATCCGTTCCCCTCGCTCCCAGAGCGCGAAAAAGTCTAAAAAAATTCATAAAAATTGGAAAACTCTAACTGCCCTACGAATTCGCCTACACAAGACTAACCTATCGTCGGTACTTTGTTATTACACCGCGTCCTTCTCGTTCGATTTGAGCTCGCGTAAAAATCCACATATAAAACATCAAAAAAATAATGTGGAAAAATTTATCTGCTCTGGCAGGTTCGGCTCCGAGAAAGAGACGAGAGTCATTCGGGGTCATCGGGACAGCCTTTCCCTCTCGCTCCCCGGCACACACACACGCGAAAAGTTCCCAAAAACAACAAAATCAAAATGGGAAAAAGCTGACTGCTCTGTAGGTCCGGCCTCCAAGAGACTTGAGAGTGAACGTGGTCATCGGGACGCATCCGTTCCCCTCGCTCCCAGAGCGCGAAAAAGTCAAAAATTCATAAAAATTGGAAAACTCTAACTGCCCTACGAATTCGCCTACACAAGACTAACCTATCGTCGGTACTTTGTTATTACACCGCGTCCTTCTCGTTCGATTTGAGCTCGCGTAAAAATCCACATATAAAACATCAAAAAAATAATGTGAAAAAATTTATCTGCTCTGGCAGGTTCGGCTCCGAGAAAGAGACGAGAGTCATTCGGGGTCATCGGGACTGCCTTTCCCTCTCGCTCCCCGGCACACACACACGCGAAAAGTTCCCAAAAACAACAAAATCAAAATGGGAAAAAGCTTACTGCTCTGTAGGTCCGGCCTCCAAGAGACTTGAGAGTGAACGAGGTCATCGGGACGCATCCGTTCCCCTCGCTCCCAGAGCGCGAAAAAGTCTAAAAAAATTCATAAAAATTGGAAAACTCTAACTGCCCTACGAATTCGCCTACACAAGACTAACCTATCGTCGGTACTTTGTTATTACACCGCGTCCTTCTCGTTCGATTTGAGCTCGCGTAAAAATCCACATATAAAACATCAAAAAAATAATGTGGAAAAATTTATCTGCTCTGGCAGGTTCGGCTCCGAGAAAGAGACGAGAGTCATTCGGGGTCATCGGGACAGCCTTTCCCTCTCGCTCCCCGGCACACACACACGCGAAAAGTTCCCAAAAACAACAAAATCAAAATGGGAAAAAGCTTACTGCTCTGTAGGTCCGGCCTCCAAGAGACTTGAGAGTGAACGAGGTCATCGGGACGCATCCGTTCCCCTCGCTCCCAGAGCGCGAAAAAGTCTAAAAAAATTCATAAAAATTGGAAAACTCTAACTGCCCTACGAATTCGCCTACACAAGACTAACCTATCGTCGGTACTTTGTTATTACACCGCGTCCTTCTCGTTCGATTTGAGCTCGCGTAAAAATCCACATATAAAACATCAAAAAAATAATGTGGAAAAATTTATCTGCTCTGGCAGGTTCGGCTCCGAGAAAGAGACGAGAGTCATTCGGGGTCATCGGGACAGCCTTTCCCTCTCGCTCCCCGGCACACACACACGCGAAAAGTTCCCAAAAACAACAAAATCAAAATGGGAAAAAGCTGACTGCTCTGTAGGTCCGGCCTCCAAGAGATTTGAGAGTGAACGTGGTCATCGGGACGCATCCGTTCCCCTCGCTCCCAGAGCGCGAAAAAGTCTAAAAAAATTCATAAAAATTGGAAAACTCTAACTGCCCTACGAATTCGCCTACACAAGACTAACCTATCGTCGGTACTTTGTTATTACACCGCGTCCTTCTCGTTCGATTTGAGCTCGCGTAAAAATCCACATATAAAACATCAAAAAAATAATGTGGAAAAATTTATCTGCTCTGGCAGGTTCGGCTCCGAGAAAGAGACGAGAGTCATTCGGGGTCATCGGGACTGCCTTTCCCTCTCGCTCCCCGGCACACGCACGCGAAAAGTTCCCAAAAACAACATAATCAAAATGGGGAAAAGCTGCCTGCTCTGTAGGTACGGCCTCCAAGAGACTTGAGAGTGAACGTGGTCATCGGGACGCATCCGTTCCCCTCGCTCCCAGAGCGCGAAAAAGTCTAAAAAAATTCATAACAATTGGAAAACTCTAACTGCCCTACGAATTCGCCTACACAAGACTAACCTATCGTCGGTACTTTGTTATTACACCGCGTCCTTCTCGTTCGATTTGAGCTCGCGTAAAAATCCACATATAAAACATCAAAAAAATAATGTGGAAAAATTTATCTGCTCTGGCAGGTTCGGCTCCGAGAAAGAGACGAGAGTCATTCGGGGTCATCGGGACAGCCTTTCCCTCTCGCTCCCCGGCACACACACACGCGAAAAGTTCCCAAAAACAACAAAATCAAAATGGGAAAAAGCTGACTGCTCTGTAGGTCCGGCCTCCAAGAGACTTGAGAGTGAACGTGGTCATCGGGACGCATCCGTTCCCCTCGCTCCCAGAGCGCGAAAAAGTCTAAAAAAATTCATAAAAATTGGAAAACTCTAACTGCCCTACGAATTCGCCTACACAAGACTAACCTATCGTCGGTATTTGTTATTACACCGCGTCCTTCTCGTTCGATTTGAGCTCGCGTAAAAATCCACATATAAAACATCAAAAAAATAATGTGGAAAAATTTATCTGCTCTGGCAGGTTCGGCTCCGAGAAAGAGACGAGAGTCATTCGGGGTCATCGGGACAGCCTTTCCCTCTCGCTCCCCGGCACACACACACGCGAAAAGTTCCCAAAAACAACAAAATCAAAATGGGAAAAAGCTGACTGCTCTGTAGGTCCGGCCTCCAAGAGACTTGAGAGTGAACGTGGTCATCGGGACGCATCCGTTCCCCTCGCTCCCAGAGCGCGAAAAAGTCTAAAAAAATTCATAAAAATTGGAAAACTCTAACTGCCCTACGAATTCGCCTACACAAGACTAACCTATCGTCGGTACTTTGTTATTACACCGCGTCCTTCTCGTTCGATTTGAGCTCGCGTAAAAATCCACATATAAAACATCAAAAAAATAATGTGGAAAAATTTATCTGCTCTGGCAGGTTCGGCTCCGAGAAAGAGACGAGAGTCATTCGGGGTCATCGGGACAGCCTTTCCCTCTCGCTCCCCGGCACACACACACGCGAAAAGTTCCCAAAAACAACAAAATCAAAATGGGAAAAAGCTGACTGCTCTGTAGGTCCGGCCTCCAAGAGACTTGAGAGTGAACGTGGTCATCGGGACGCATCCGTTCCCCTCGCTCCCAGAGCGCGAAAAAGTCAAAAATTCATAAAAATTGGAAAACTCTAACTGCCCTACGAATTCGCCTACACAAGACTAACCTATCGTCGGTACTTTGTTATTACACCGCGTCCTTCTCGTTCGATTTGAGCTCGCGTAAAAATCCACATATAAAACATCAAAAAAATAATGTGAAAAAATTTATCTGCTCTGGCAGGTTCGGCTCCGAGAAAGAGACGAGAGTCATTCGGGGTCATCGGGACTGCCTTTCCCTCTCGCTCCCCGGCACACGCACGCGAAAAGTTCCCAAAAACAACATAATCAAAATGGGGAAAAGCTGCCTGCTCTGTAGGTACGGCCTCCAAGAGACTTGAGAGTGAACGTGGTCATCGGGACGCATCCGTTCCCCTCGCTCCCAGAGCGCGAAAAAGTCTAAAAAAATTCATAACAATTGGAAAACTCTAACTGCCCTACGAATTCGCCTACACAAGACTAACCTATCGTCGGTACTTTGTTATTACACCGCGTCCTTCTCGTTCGATTTGAGCTCGCGTAAAAATCCACATATAAAACATCAAAAAAATAATGTGGAAAAATTTATCTGCTCTGGCAGGTTCGGCTCCGAGAAAGAGACGAGAGTCATTCGGGGTCATCGGGACAGCCTTTCCCTCTCGCTCCCCGGCACACACACACGCGAAAAGTTCCCAAAAACAACAAAATCAAAATGGGAAAAAGCTGACTGCTCTGTAGGTCCGGCCTCCAAGAGACTTGAGAGTGAACGTGGTCATCGGGACGCATCCGTTCCCCTCGCTCCCAGAGCGCGAAAAAGTCTAAAAAAATTCATAAAAATTGGAAAACTCTAACTGCCCTACGAATTCGCCTACACAAGACTAACCTATCGTCGGTATTTGTTATTACACCGCGTCCTTCTCGTTCGATTTGAGCTCGCGTAAAAATCCACATATAAAACATCAAAAAAATAATGTGGAAAAATTTATCTGCTCTGGCAGGTTCGGCTCCGAGAAAGAGACGAGAGTCATTCGGGGTCATCGGGACAGCCTTTCCCTCTCGCTCCCCGGCACACACACACGCGAAAAGTTCCCAAAAACAACAAAATCAAAATGGGAAAAAGCTGACTGCTCTGTAGGTCCGGCCTCCAAGAGACTTGAGAGTGAACGTGGTCATCGGGACGCATCCGTTCCCCTCGCTCCCAGAGCGCGAAAAAGTCTAAAAAAATTCATAAAAATTGGAAAACTCTAACTGCCCTACGAATTCGCCTACACAAGACTAACCTATCGTCGGTACTTTGTTATTACACCGCGTCCTTCTCGTTCGATTTGAGCTCGCGTAAAAATCCACATATAAAACATCAAAAAAATAATGTGGAAAAATTTATCTGCTCTGGCAGGTTCGGCTCCGAGAAAGAGACGAGAGTCATTCGGGGTCATCGGGACAGCCTTTCCCTCTCGCTCCCCGGCACACACACACGCGAAAAGTTCCCAAAAACAACAAAATCAAAATGGGAAAAAGCTGACTGCTCTGTAGGTCCGGCCTCCAAGAGACTTGAGAGTGAACGTGGTCATCGGGACGCATCCGTTCCCCTCGCTCCCAGAGCGCGAAAAAGTCAAAAATTCATAAAAATTGGAAAACTCTAACTGCCCTACGAATTCGCCTACACAAGACTAACCTATCGTCGGTACTTTGTTATTACACCGCGTCCTTCTC